>MCFE01000080.1:0-180151 GCA_002104905.1 Basidiobolus meristosporus CBS 931.73
CTGCCCCAGTGAGCAATCAACTGTGTTCTCAGTACCTAATGGAGTGGTTCCAAGCTCTGTGCTTGATCCTATACTGTTTGTCATTTTCCTGAATGACTTCCCAAGACTCTCAGCTGACTACCTGGTTACCCTCTTTGCTGATGACATCAGAATATCCTCCTCCAATGTGCAACAAGACTCCCAGGCCATCCACCAATACTTGCAGAAGAATAATCTGCAGCTTTCCATTGCAAAGACAGTACCTTTGGGTTGTCCTATCAACTTAGAGAACTGCACTCTACCTGCTCAGGTTTCTGCTACATATCTTGGCTTTCCTTTCCTTCCTACTGGACTAGACTCTGGAGCACATTTGAAGAAGAGAGTTTTCCTGGCAATACAGGCACTCCACAAGCTACTGGCTGTTACTCCTCCTACAACTTCAGCTCCCAGCTGCCTCCTTCTACTCAAGCAGTTTGTCTTCCCTGTCCTGGAATTTGGCTTACCACTTCTCTCTCTTACTTCTAGAGCCTGCGCTAAGCTTGACAAGTTTGCAGTATGGTGCATTACCTTCTTGATGCCTCATTTGCCTGAATGCCCCAACAGACATGCTATTCTTGGTGCTTTTGGGTTTATGCCCTATAAGATCAGACTTCTCTATCTTAGAACCAGATTATATCTCAGACTTCACCACTGCAACAACCCACTCCTCAAGGCCTGGAAGAGAACATACAACACTACACCTGGCTCCTGCTGGAGAACAATACTTGGAGATCCTGAAGTCAAGAAGTTTTCTCATTATATTCTGCAGTCAGAAAACCCCAGGCTGGCCTACCTGAAGTACTTAACAGACCTTTGGCAGCAATATCTGAAGCAGCACACTCCCTTTATGATGAATATCAATCCTAATCATATTCCCCTCATTAATGTTGTTCACAAATTATTCTTACCCCTTTTGCTACTCCCCTTCCCACTGAACAGCGTCTTGAGTACAGAAGAACTATCATCACTTCTTATTAACTTACCTACAAATTCCTCTCAGCTACACACTCTGGTATCAATGCTACAACAGTAGCGCTGACTTCTTTGTTTCAACTGAAATAAAGATTTCACCTGTTGGTGACTGTCTCCCCCCTAACCCTAAGTTCAAGCTCTAGTTCATTTTAACAGAGACTACCATTGCGTCTCTCCGATCAAGTCAATATTTACATTCGTCTTTTATGTTATTTGGTACCCAGTTTTCAACTCCAACCTATCCTTGTAACAAATGGAACTTTCACAAGTGTTTTTGGCGATTAAACAGGCGAGAAAACGATCTTTATTAAGTAAGGTGATACAAATACATATCAATATTTTCGTGTCTAGGGGTTGCAAGCGTAGTCAATTCTGCTCAAAGCAGAAGTCGGGATTAGAGCAATCATATGGTAAGGAACTTCATGAACCTTGATTTTTTGTTTGTAGACTGGTTGCAGTGAAGCAGATCAAATATTTAGCAACAAAGGCGATTTTTCCGCTGGTTGACTACCAAGTCTTTTTCATTCTGCACTTCGCCAATTCTTGGATTGATGAACATATTGAACCCCTCCCCAATTTCAGGCAACTGTTACACCTTCAGAACTTCGATAAATCTATAATTGCGACTCGATGTAATACACGGTGTCATTAGCATGACCTCCCACGGATCTGATCAAGATTTTTCTCAGCAGCATTTGGCAAGTAATGGATTAAGCGGCAACACATGTCAGGGTTAGGGTTAGATTCCTACTTCTTTTCCATTGTAACCAAAGCATAGGGATCTGAATTCCGCCATTCTTTTTGCTGAGTTCACCACTTGTATGGTTCGAAAACAATACGCATGTGGGCCATGTATGGGACTAGATCACGCCTAGCTATCATTATGCATATCACCCGCAGAAACGCACTCTGCATTCCTTTTGATCGCTGGTCTAATATATGTCCCTGTGGTTTATCCCATCAATCATGGAATATGGAAGGGTAATGAAGATAGTCCTGATTGGTGCAGATGATTGGCTAGAGAACCTGAACCCATTTGGGATTCACCTGGCACAGCATGGCTTAGGTATTCCTTCAGATACCCCTTCCTGGCGACAGTCTAAGAATGGCTGCGGTGCTACCCGGAAGTCGAAAGATGTTCTACCTCGTAAAAGAATGGGATACGGAAGTGCGTATCATTTTACACAAATCTCAATAACCACAGCCTATCAGATCCCTCCAGTGTGCGCTAATGTTCAAGGTTGAGGATCACACGCGCGGCGGTCCCAACAGTTAGCCAGTTTTTCTAGGCGTCTGCGCCCATTGGTAATCGCACTTGAAGCTTAATTCAATTACATGAGTGGCAGCACATCTCTATGTTGAAGTCATCTATCCCCACAGCTTTGCTGTTCTGATCCTGGGATTTAGCCAGAATCTTGGAAAAACTCTCTACCACTTCCGTTGTTGCGCTGTGCTCTTCAGACTCGGGGCAATGCGCTACGCTTGTCGTTTGATATTGCCAATCATCAAACATTGTGGGGAAGTGGCTACAGGATACGCCGCCAAAGTAAAACCACCCTCCACATACTGCTTAGAGGTACGCCCAATGCAAGCAAAGGCGATTATAGGGCATTTGATAATATAGCTGCCTCTCATTCCAGAAATGGTTACCCTTCATAAGTGGCTGAGTGGTTTGGAGAACCATCGATCTCACTCACCAGAAGCCCACACCCGTAGGCCACTCATCACTATGGCCCACGATCTACAAGGGGGTCTCCCCAATTGTTATACTAGACTATCTATCAGGGCATCAATATTGGCTACCCTTTCGAACAGGCAGGTTTTCAGCTGATAGTGTGCTCAAAATCATAGATTGCTCACACGGTGACCGCATATGGTAGAATGCCCCTACGATGTTGATTGGCTCGTATGGATTCGCATGGATGTCAAACTCAGCGACACCTTACCCATGATTCTCTGGCCATAGAACCAGATATGCTAAATCAGGGAAAACGAACACCAAGGTGCCTACGCAATTATCGGCATTGGGCTTTGACCACTCTGCAATTGGACAGCAATCCACGGCCGTCACTGGCTCCCTCTCAGGAAGAAGAGGATACAGATCCAGCTGGCCACCAGCACCGGGAGCCCGTGGAAATACTGGAGACCACCAAAAGCTACCGTTTACCCAGGCTGCCTCGTGAATGAAGTATGCTAGAGACGGGAAGATTTATTGATCACAAAATTGTTGGGTAATGAATTTTGGAATGACTGAAAATCAATAGAGAGGGATATGACATGCTTTTGTACAATGTGTGGAAGTAGGAATGGGAGATATGGAAACAAAAAGAAACGGAATAAATGAGCGCATTTCAATACAATACATATGTTTAAATTGATCCATCACTAATTAATGGGAAACTTGAGCCACTATAGGGCGAGTTTCACCTACAGTAGTTGACCTAGAACTATCATGCACCGCACCGATCTCCAATGGATTTCATTCGATCAAGATGTTGCGCCGTTCGAGGCAGTGCGCTATTTGTAGAATCAAAGCAAAGGGGTATTTCTGAAGGCGGCATGTATCGCTCAGGAAGCCCTGCGTGTCTGAACGGGAAAAGTGCTGCGTTATCGATGCTCATTCTTCTTTCCTGTATGGAGGGGAGCTTCGGCAGATGAAATCTCTCATCTGTTGGTGTGGAAGGGAATGACCGATGGAAATGTGAGCCTTGCTCAAGAAAAAAATAACCAGTGTCCCCTTGAGCCCCTTGGAGATGATTCTCCCGAAGATTCTCTGAGCATACGCTCGACCGGCGGTGTCCCCGTCGGGACTTGGAGGACATGTGCGTACGGTAGTGCTGCATCATGTTGTCTTGCCTTGAGAATCTGGATGGACAACCTGCCATTAAGCAAGGAAAATTCTTCTCACCGGTATGGATCCTATTGTGCCTTGCTAAATGTCCACTGCAGAAAATGAAGGGTCAGATTTTGCAACAACAAAGGGAGTCCGCGTGCGAAAGTACAAACCTTGTAGTGAAGCTGCGAAAGCATCCAGGGTAGTTACATTTATATTTCCTTCTAGTATTGGCCTGTGTGGCATCCAAGGAAGCAAGTTTGACTTTCCGTGGTGAGGACGATGGGGTATGGTCGTCTCCCTCGTTCTCCAGACTCGACGAAGGTGATGATGCTGGTGCAGGAGGCAGAGGGGATGCATCATCGTTAAGCAAGCTGACAACTTGCCCGTCGGATGTAGTGATCGATAGACTTGACTTTCGCTCGGACTGATTACTACGCATCAGCTGGTCTTCTGCGGTTGACTGGTCCTCACCGGCACGAAGGTGTATCATGTTAGAGCAAGCTTACGATGCTGTTTGTTGTGGATGGAGTATGAGGTAAGTGGAGGGTGAAGATATTATATTAATTCCAAGTAAGACGAAGCGAAGTACTGAGACACGTAGACGAGTTTGAAGATCGCAGTAGTCGGTGGCTCCTTATATATTTCATATGAGATTCCTGTAAACTGGTTGACTCCGGCGAATTTGTTAAGTACCCAAATTTGGTGAATCTAAAATGAAGTCCGAATATGGAATATCCTCCTTCAACCCTAGAAAAACCCTACGTTTTGGTGCCAACCAGGCTCTAATAATAAAATGTATGTGTTGCGTAGTTTATGCTGAACTGGTATATGTAGCCTATAAAATCATATTTACACCGTACCACATTTATTTCATTCCAAAGTAAGCCATCGGTTGAATTTCTTATTAGTATGCTTCAGTGAACTAGACTTCATACTTGAATTAACTGGGAATGAATCAGCATACCGCATGTTTTACAGTTTAACTTTCCAACAGGAACTCTTCAGCGGCGGATTCTAGCTTTCATCATCACTACTTGCGAAATGAGATCGACAAATTGGAACTGTTTCTCAGCATTCAGCACCCAACCTTACACTAACCTTGGCCTTTGGCAGTCAGTTCTTCCACCACCCCTGGTTGAATTATGGGAACCCGAACGACGTAATAGATTGGAGGATTCAGGGAATGAGATCACCAACTCCACCTGCACTGATAGCTGCCTACCGTTCACGCAAGTCTCAACCCTTGAAAAGAAGATCAGTCTTGCATTATCATGATCTGGACATGGTTCTGATTAGACACTACAATTATTTTTGCTGATTCGCCATATATTCTCTAACACAGCGTAGAATAACCGTAAACTGCGGTGTTATCGGCGGGATCTTTGACTAATCGTACATCATATAATCAAGAAATCCTTCCCACTATCCGTTGTTACAAAATCATGCTTGTTCTTGGAATCAAGCCATTTTCAGGTGCACCTAGGGTTTGTGGTGGGATATGATCCTTTGGGTGAGAATTCCAAGGATGTTGCGCGATAGTATATTCCTTTGAGGGATCCGTGGACCCTACTTCCTCGCCATTGGAGATCGTTTTCTCCCCGAGACTGCTAGAGTTATGCGAAACAGCGGTCTAGTCGATTGTTGGGGGGAGTCATTAGCGGCTGTAAATTTTCTCAAACTTTGTGGCTCGATTGACCATCAGAATATAGTATATAAGATCAATGGCCACACTTGAATATGCATCATTTTAAGGAGGTAACACAGGATCACTGCATCCCTCCAAATACATCACACCAATTAAAAGTGTTCGCTACTACACTGCTGAATGGAAGTTATCTATGGCGTAAATCAGAAACTCTATTGAATAGTTTGGCTGGGAGGTGCTAGCATCCGATAGGATATGTCTTAGTCAATCCCAGAAAGATTTTCACACATCTTCACCCTGCAATACGGTAAACCTGAATTGGACATCCACTATGCAAGGAGGACGCAAGCCTCGATACAAACCACCTAATCTTTGTGGAAATTGAGTTGGGCCCACAATGAGACATGGATAAGCTTCATCGTTGATGTAGCGGGAAGCCTACAGGCTCTATCTCCATTGTGACGTGCTCTGGCCTCTAAAATGCGCGGCAGGCTTAGCACCGCCATCGTTTGATGTACACTTGGACCACGACGCAGGTAAGGCTCTTCGTAAATACAAGCAGGGAAATCTGCAACTCTAGAGAGTCGGCTGCACTTGAATCATTGATATGGCAGCAACACTTAGTTCTTGAGAATCATCTCATCTTCATGATGTTCCCATCGAGGGGTATTGGAGTCTTTCGGATTCCACCTGGAACAAGTATTGTCATTGGAACTTAAAATAAGGGTGTTCAAACGGGTACAGGCTACATGTCGTCAGATGTCAGACCACTTTGATTTCTTGCTGATTCCAGAAGCGCGTCTAAATTGGATCTATTGACAAGAATTAGATCAGCCTTAGCTCCAATAGTACTCGTTGAATTATCACTCCCATCTGGGAATCTTATAGATCAATTGGCCCTGACAACACTTCACGGTGACTGGCATTCTCCAAGTACCAGAACCGAACGGGTTTGGGTGCACCTGCCCGCCTGCACTAAAAACAACTCATCAATTCTGTTTGCCGGCCTTTGCATCAAGTCATGTTTCTGATCTATTGGTGGCAGTGACATATGCATGACTTCGCTGGAGGCCAAGAGAGACCGTACAGAATGAAAAGATACATCGAAGCCCCACACTGCTTCCGGTTTTAGCACACACCTTGGAACCTTCCCCCCCCCAACGCCAGCGGTCCATGAGCGGCTGATTTACACAAACTGAATTTGTGAACCAACCATTCACCGAGTCCCCATCTGGATTAATCTCTGCCTTAGGTAGTGGGAGCGAAATCAAATCAGCGAAGATAATCATTACTATATTTTAAAGAATATTATGAGCATTAGCATGGTCACACTGCCCGCCTGCCTTCCACAAAACTGGTCAAGTCTCAAAGATTAGGTTAGCACCTGCAAGTAGACGCAACCCCTTATGAAGGCATATGGATGCCATAAATGGATCGTTGCATCCCACTGTGCTGGTCCATTCGCTTAAAATTCGTAATATGCCATTAGTTGGGAGTGCTTGGCGAAAATATTCTCATGTGGAGGCCACATATATCTGTACATGCCGAGGTCAGTGTGCAAGAGAAGCGTCGTACGCATTTCTTTGGAAGTGCCGCCTTGAGAACATGTGTGCTTAAACGTGCGCCGTGGGGCTACCATAATATCCCATTTCCCCTGCACCAATGTGATAAGATTAGCCATGATCTAGATTCGGGTTGATAATTCTCTTACTGGAAGATCTAATTGGAATATGGTTCCAGATTTCCAATCGAGATCTGGTTGCCAGCATAACCTTCTCATTGTGTATTGGTGATCGGAGTGAATACTGGGCTTGCAGCTCACGAGAGTAGGTTATTAATACTATTTGAGCATCCAGCAATGGATGAAGCGATCGGAATGGATACAATCATCAACATTCAAGCCACTTCGAGCGCCTTCCATAAATGGCACTCTATAGACGCTGTATACTATAAGCATGATGTGTACATGAATATATAGAGCTACAGGCGGAAATTCCATCCCTTGATGATATTAAATGCCCTGTCTGAATGGCGTTCCACTCTTGAACATTTGCGGATGCGGATACTGCGCGATTCCAAGGAATCCGTTATCGCGATAAACGCTGCAACGCACTCTGAAACTGTGTATACTAAATGTGTCTTGCCTGGAGCATTTCAGATTATCGTGAATTTCCACTCTCGACAATCCATAGTTCAGGTTGTCGTATGTGCTTTCCGATCAGCCGAAACAATCCGAAAGACTATCGTGAAATTTCTCAGTAATACTTCCGCCCGGTTCCAGAACTGAACAGCTTGCTTTCTCGGGATTTACGGAGTCACTTAGCAACAAACACACATTGGCATGGACATGCAGTGACTTCGGGTCGGTGGAAACGATGGTATCTAAGTATGTATCCCTTTTCATACCCATTGGCAAGTAGAGTCAAATAGTAAACCAATAAATGACCTTTGACGGTTTGACGGCTTGAGCAATCTAGTTGGGTTATACAGCTATCTTTCCAGTAATCTCTTTTCAATGCCAGTATATATCAAATTCGCATTCCACAGGGCTGAATTGTAACCTACAGTGAATGTGTCATTTCCGCAAGTCACCATGGCACCGAATCACCATATCCTCTCAGGCGGAATCAGATGTGCAGCAGAGTTCACGTGTACTCAAGAGCGCCGTATAGGCCTGCCACTGTTTGATCACCTCTGCTTAGAGTAGGGTACCAACTAATCCTCAGCGGTGCGGTCAAATTAGAACTCGCACCTGAGTCATAGATCGTGGTTCGGAATCGATAGTCGAATCCCCTGACAACGACAAAGCTAGATGCAAACCCAGGCAATTCAGCTTAAGTTCTGGGCGCCACATGATGTCATAGAGGCATCAGCTAACCCAGCGTAGGGTTGGAATTTTACACACTTACCATGGATACATGAGCCCTGGTGGCGTCCATAAACGGGTTGGAACCCAGACGTGATCGAGGGTAATCTTCCCTATAGTTTGCCCTTACAATCATTCCCTGGTATGTTGCTTATACATCGTATAGTATGCGAAGATTAATGCAGGTAGAGATTAGCGCTAAATTTCATCAGTTGCAGATGCCTCATGATAAAGGGCATTCCGAACAAGAGCCCCAGATCCAATATATCCTGTTCACTTCCCTCTAACCCTACAGCACTCACTTAACGGTCCAGTCAAGCCTGGATATCACCATCGTGTAACCCAAATTTGAACATATATCACACCTCGCAACTATGCTAAAAATGGCGGATTCCCCATATGAACAGCAGTGCAAGCCCATGCCTCTTCCAGATCCCTCGGATCTATCCAGGCTACCCCGCAGCAAAACCGCACTGAGTGGGGTGGCCTACCCTAAGCAGACGCTACTCTGGGCTTCCATAGAAACGCACCCCAAAATAGACTTGGTTGCAGCAAGGAAATGTTCACTACACACCATTATATGGGTATATGGTTAATTGATCACGGTGCTCAAGGGAACCTTGCATCAACCCAATGGCCATTGCTCAAACTACATGCTAATGTAACCCTCCTTTGTAAAAGAGCGATCAATGCAATTGAATCAACAGATGGAATACCTGTAAAGTAGACTCGAGCCCCACTGGCCGTGGAGTTTCAAATGGCCATCACAAGATAGAAAATGGGCCAATATAGGAAGTGAACTTCCAGAGCTATAATGAGCCTTCACAACCCAGGAGACAGGCCGGCCATTGGCTACGTTCTGGAATCCTGATTGTGCAATGATAAAGACATTTACGTCACGATGGATAGATGAGCATCTCAATATTGATACTTGAAAACTCCCAGCGCTATGCTGGATAAACTCACCCTATCATAGAGTAGAGGTGAGGTTTCCTGAACTGATTATATTGTATCACATCAAAACAAACACGAACGCGACGTAATGAGGAGTGAAATTCTAGCTCGGGAAGGGGGATCAACTTAGGTACGGGAGCCGCATGAGATGGAGTGGACTATAAGCTGGACTGGCAATCCCAATAAGCCCCAGATATTTGGGGCACAGCGGGTTCTTGCTTCGAAGGCTTCCGGCACGAGGCCACCAGCTCGATTCGTTTAGACCGGTGCTGTCCAGGGGTACTCACCTGGCCGGCTGCATTTTCGTTATCAGAGAGCGTTTGTCAATGTGTGCTGGTTGAGTTACCATCCCTGCATGGCTTCCGCCTAGGAGCCCTTGGGGAACCCCTCCCTGTACTACTCACCACTCGGCATTTGGGGTACTGGTATGCAGCTCAGTTGGAGGAATCCAAGTGCCTTAAATCGATTGATGTTTATTTCCTAATGGGTTCATCCTCTGAGCAATCAGCATATTAGTTTCGTTCGGCACGTTGCTCAAATAGGACCTAGAATTTCATGCTACAAGAGATTTCTTGCTTCGCTGTAGCATTCGTTTTGTGGCAAGGATTGTGGGCGTTTCTCGATACATGTATTACTGGACAGAAGGGTCTATTCTCAGCGAACCCCAAAAGATCCTTGCCATAAATGGCCAGGATACCTAAGGAGAGGTGCTGGTTAAGCCACCTCACATATAGAAGCCTCTGCTGTGGTTGCCGATTTTTGCACAGTTCAATACATTGTTACTGTAGGTTCCAGGATAGCAATGAGGTGCGACATATATGACTTGGTTTATGGCAGGAATGCCATCGTCGAATCTGTAATGGTTACTTTGGTGTCACACGCCATCCGTTGACCAATTGATAGCCAGGGCTCGCACGCAAGGATACTGCAGAGGTACCAAGGGGCTGAGAGAATTCTTGATATCTCAAGTAAGATATCTTTTGTAATACTCTCGCCCAATATCGATATATTGCTCTCCAGTATGGCAATGAGGGTATGTGTTCTAGCAATCATTGGCAAACGAGGCGTATACCTTCACGAGCATTACGTATACGTTACATCTGTGAATGATTAGGGTATCAGCGTATGTAATATTGATGATCTAATCAAGAGCCTCTCAAGGACAACATGCGAGATCCATTTCGAAGCCCGACCAGCCAGCAGGTTTCTGGCCCAACAATGGCAAGTTTGAGGGAGTTTCCAGTGCTCCAATCGCCAAGTGATTCTTGGGATAATGGCTTAAGCACCGATTAATCGCCTCGGTAAGCTGCTGATTGGTCCGTCGCTTAGTTTCCTTGGAAAATATCGTAAAATCAGATACCTCGCCATTTACGCGTAATGACCACCGGATTTTTTCGGTTGATAATGTTCGCTCAAGACACACGTTTCACAGCGGAAGGAAATGCTACTGGAGTTTCGACAACAGCAGACAGAAAACGCTCCGTGGAGGAGGAAGCAGCTGACACGAGAGAGAAAGCTTCGGTGAAAAAGCCCAGGAAACGGGCCAAGAGGAAGCACAAGAAAAAAAAGGCTGAGCAGGGCCAAACGGAGGAGCAGGCCTCACCCCGAGAGCATCTCATAGAGGAACAAGGCCCCTCGGTTTCGGCGAAAAATCTCCTGATCCTTGATCTCAACGGCACCTTGTTGTAAGCAATAGCGAAACCCCTTCAGCAATCATCAATACCTTCCATTACTTAATGCCTTCCCTGTTACGGATATAGAGTGAGAAGCAAGAAGAGTAAGGCGATATATATGAGACCACACGTGCCGGAGTTCGTGGAATTCATCCTAAAGAATTTCGCGGTGATTGTGTGGAGCTCTGCCAGGCCGGAAAACGTCAACCGCATGATTTTGAAGGTTTTTAAGCACCGCCGTTCGTTGCTATTGGATGTGTGGGATCGGTCTCACCTCCATCTAGATGAAAAAGACTACTACCGAAAGGTCGACGTGGTCAAGGACCTCACCTGGGTATGGGAAAAGCACACGCAGTGGAACAAAACCAACACGGTACTCATTGATGATACTGAGCACAAGGGCCAACTTCAGCCTGACAATCATATATGTTTGACGGAGTTCATCAAGGGCGATACAGGCGACAATGAGCTCCTGAACGTAAGAGCCTATCTGGAAGTCTTTTTGCAGGGCAGCATGGATGATATACAGAGCTATATACGTGACAACGCATACGTGCCTTCAAAAACCGATGACCTTTCGGCTGATGAAATCGAACACTCGGAAGAGTAGGGTTATATCCTTCATTGTATTTCTGTTCTATATAATGTATTTGGCTTTGTTGGTATGTAATCTCTTGATAAGACGTACTTGTTTAGACTAGCGATATGTCGAACGCATATAGACTATCGCTTACACCAAGTATTCGGTGTTAGATGCATACATGTTTATATAACTCGTTGATGGATGATTTAGAGGATAAAGTGGGCCTGTCTAGTCAACTTTTTACCAATATTTATTCCCATTCTGCTTCGTTTCGTGAGTACTTTGCGCAAGTTAATGAGGGGTGGCAACTGTTAAAAAAGCGGTCCAGCATATGTGATATTGTGAGCGATCGAAGCTGAACTCCGTTGACCATAGCTTAATTTTCCGGTAGTTAGGCCCAGTGCAGCACTGAAGAAATCGTTGCTGCTGAGGTTCGAAGTTGGGTGCTGATTGGAAGGGGAAAGCTGCAAAACCCGATAGTGTATCTAGAACTTTGAAAATCTTTGGGTAATTACCGTATGGAAATCTGGACTTGGTGGCTTACGTATATTTTATCGTAGCTTTTCGGTGTCTCTCCATTGACCAACAACCAAAGAACCATAAATACATCAAAACTTTGGAAATGGAAGTCTCTCGATGCAGTCCTACAATTAGCTGTTGGAGGCAGTAAGACGTGTATTTACCTATGGTCATATATATTCCACTTTTAAGGGCCAACAATTCAACCAACTCCGTACTCACATGCTTGGTTGAATTAACTAGAATATCCCATACAACAGATGTCAATATCTAACTGCAGAGTTACAAGGGAACAATGAGGCTACTGGTGCGTGAATGTTTGTCTATTCGTCTTCCAAAGCTGTAACATGTAAACACTGAATATATGGGGTTGGTAGACTGTAATGTGCCTATATCAACTTTTATGAAGCACCACAATGTGATACTTGTATTTCTTACATACTCGCGTGTTAAAGAGAATGTCCCCATGCTAGTGGCGGAGTTTTTCAGTCTAAATATTGTAGGGTCTGTGTTGTTAAAGTTATAAAAGAGGCCTCAGTAAAGATTTCTGATGAACACCATCAAAATGTTGTGAGCTTTGAAGATTCTGGAAGTGATTGAGAGAACAAGCTGAATACTTGGTTTTCACTGAATGCTTTATTGAAGGTAAAAGTGGCATATATATTTTTGCGGGGTCTTGGAAATACAAGCACGTATGGAGGATTGCGTGAGCATGCGTGCAAAGTTTGGGCGCTTCTAGGCCACTTTGTGAATTTTCATGTTGTGAGTGTTTCACATTATGGTGAAATATTCCCAGTAAATCCCAACAAAGAGTAAAGGTCATAAGCTATGATCTAAGTGACTAACCTAACGGAATATTTAAGTCTAAATACAATACCTACAATACAAAGCACTTCAGTCCTACCTGATTTGCAGTTTTCACACATCAAGCTTAAAGGTCATACTAGCGTATAGTACTCCACATACTGTCTACACCCTCATCAGCACCCATTGTATGAATAGTCAAGGCCTAGCTAATGGCCAATGGCTTCACATAATTTGCAAGGTTTGGCTTTATGTGCTGGGTGGAATACCATCATGATACTATGTAAATATGGTTGGAATACCAGGAAAGCATCATATTGAAATGTATACTAGGAAAGGTAGACATTGATAAACTGGTTAAAATGTTTAACATTGTAAATAATAAGCCCCAACACTGCTACCTGCTACCGTAAATCTCCCTTAGTTTTCGGAGAAAACGTAGCAAAACTATGTCCATAACTTATATCGCAATTGCGTACAGATACATGTATTGCTATTGGGAGTATTGCAGGGCTATTGTCATTTTTGTTTGCATGCATGTTTCCAGGCCTCAAGATACCAGGGTACCAGTGCCACAGCAGAGATTTCTAACAAACGGTAGGAATGCCACGAGAAATAATAGAAGCCCAAGTTTTGTTAATGCCTAGAGAGACTGAGGCACGTGTACGGTTCTTGAAGATTTGTAATATTCTCCAATTCCTACCTACACATCCTCGCATTTATCACGGTGTCGATCCTACTGCTGTTTTACTAAACATCGTGAAGTCTCCTCATTCAGGCTGTGGCTTTCGGTTGATCCTCCAGCTTGTATCAATGAATTCGTAGTCTTCGGCCTCAAACGCCCACAAAGAAGAGGTGCTCATGTGATTACCAATGGAGATCTCCTCCCTGGTAGGAAACGCCCTTCCCCGACGGGAACGATATTATTAACTACGACATCTTCGTTACCGGACATCATTTTTACCAGTACAATCCTGGAGCTACTCTTAGTGGAGGCAGCTCACGCCAGCCCAATTGGATCCATATATTGCCAATTGGACTGGATCGTTACATTTAAGTTCGTCTAGACTACTAATTGTCAAGTCGCTGCTACAATCGAGGGCTGGATCATATATCACCTGAAGAGCAGTGCAGCAGCTTTGTTCGGTCAAGTGGAGTCCTTTCCACATGTTCTTGTTCAAAAGAGATCATGCCAGGGCTAACGAAAATGTGAATTATTGTTGAGTTCAGTTGGTCGTCTTCCGCCTATCCTTGTTGAGGTAATATGCCATATTATGCGGTTTTGTCAAAGTCTGAAATGGCCCCAACCTCAGCAACCATCTACAATCCATGCCTACAAGGCTCCAATAGAACTGGCTCTCGTTTCCATCGGTAGTGCTTTGAAAAGGTTAGCCAACTAGTTGTCGATCTCTAGAATATTCAAGTTGTCGTTTACAGCAGCCTTCTTCAATAAAACTGCCAACAATTGTTAATTCTGTGTTTATAAAATGACCAAGTCAATCCGCACCTCCAACCCCCAGCCTCCTGTTACAGTACACTGCGTATGTGTATACATTGAAGTGTCTTCTCGTCCTTGCCGGTTGAGCTTCTATTCTTACCAAGCCCTGGGTTCTAATAGTGTTCAGGATATGGTATTATACCGATAGGTGAATGACTAGATTCCATTTGGCACAGGATCTGTATACCACAAGGAGGCGGAGCGCTTAAAGGGCTTTGAATCCACTATAACAGAAAGCCGCCTCTGTCCAAAATCAACGCAATCACGCCCGCCGAGTAAATACAAGAGTATCCAGATTTCTGAATCACAAGGAAAGTCAATGTAGGCATGAATGTAGGTACAAACTTGGAGAATCAAGTGGATACAAGCATTGGCTTCCATGTAACTATCAAAAAGCACGTCTCGGGGTAGTGCTGATCAGCTCCACAAACCCAACGTTCTGAATTGTAAAGACCACGACTACCCATGTGGCTTGCTGGTCATGAGTATGATTAGCACCTCTTACTAGATGATTTATTCATATGTTCATTTGCCTCGGCATATCCAGCTAGATCAACACGTCAGCCAGTGATCCATGGTCCAACTTCAGTCTACAGCAATTCCTTGAATTAGGATCCTCTCAATTGCTTACCGAAATCATCATTTTTTTTACAATAATTTTGCTTTTCTAATTTGGTGAAAGCTATCTATACTTGTGACATCGACTACTAGATAATGTTCTTACAACGTCTTGGCCACTTCAAGTCCTTAGTAAGAAACAACTCGGTCTTAACTAATCGCCTGCTCACTCTTAGAATATACAACAGCTACCACACCAGCAATCCTCGCATGCCGTGCGATAAATCTAAACGCTCCATTCCCCCAGTTACTACGCCTTACACCTCGACAAATAGACGTGTTATGAATAACCAAAAAAGTTACGGAATAAGTAAAAATACGGGGCGCAAGATGAAGATCGATCTCAATCAAAAGGAGAGTGAAATATGTGACCTCTTGCATGATGTTGCCTTGAATTTAAAGAAAACCAACCCGGAGCTCCCTTCGGTTGAATTAAGGGTGGCGGGGGGTTGGGTTCGAGACAAAGTTTGTGTTTGCTCTAAAAAACCGAATTTTCTTGTGGATTCGAGTTGGCTAACGACAATCCTTTAGTTGCTAGGACTGGAAAGCCATGATTTAGACATTGCCATTAACAGCATGCTTGGCTATGACTTTGCGCTTCATGTAAATGATTACTTGAAGAAGAAAGGCTATTCCTCCAAGCACGTGACTAAAATCGCCTCGAATCCCGATAAGTCCAAGCATTTGGAAACAGCAACCTCCATGGTATTTGGGATGTCGCTTGACTTTGTGAATCTGAGGGGCGAAGTGCGAGAGGAGAACGGAAGCCCTCTCGAGGCCGTAAGTTTCTACTAGACAGTTGTGCAGCCTATGCTGTCCGTATCTGACCTTTCCGTGAATAGTCGTTTGGAACTCCCTCCCAAGATGCCTTCCGCCGGGACATTACCATCAATGCGCTCTTCTACAACATACATACCCAGGAGGTGGAAGATTTCACCAACATGGTAAGCTGAAGTTTGCCTACAAAACGGACGCACAGAAACTCACGCCGCCACCGCGCCACAGGGAATCGCCGATCTAAGTGAAGGGCTGATCCGTACTCCCCTTCCTGCCATCGAGACTTTTAGAGATGATCCACTGAGAGTTCTTCGATGCATTCGTTTTGCTAGCATTTTTGACTTCGACATAGTGGAGGATATTAAGAAAGTGACTTCGGAGCCAGAAATCATGGTAACACCAGCATTGCAGGCTGTGTTCGGACTCCACTAGCATAGCTGACCATTGTGACCCATCCATAGAATGCATTGAGCAAAAACATCAGCAGAGAGCGCATTGGCGTCGAGCTGGACAAAATTCTCCGAGGTAGACGGGCTCCAGACAGAGTGTCTCTTTAGGGAAAAGCGGGGAAACTAACCCTCTCTTCTTGTAAACAGGCCCAAACCCGTTGAAGGGCTTAGAGCTTATACATGGACTGAATCTGTTCAATGTTGTGTTCACAAAGCCATCCAATGCAACCGCTGATAGCACGCAGGACGAGAGCATAGGATTGCAGCTCTCGAAAACCATCAACTGGTATGTGAAAGGCAACGAGGCGAATAGTTCTAGAACGCATGCTTACCAGAGAGATGGCCAGGCTCATTCAGAAGAAACATATCGGCGAAGTGATTCCCAACTCAACCGAAGAAATCAGATGGCTTTACCTGGCGTCGAACCTCATACCGTTCAAAGACTTGACGTATCAAGAGAAGAAGAGACAGCTCACCGTCGTTCATTATTCAATTAGAGAGGGGTTGAAGGTACATGCGGATGTGTGCTGCGCTTCGACCACACGCCACTAACCTGATTGGCCACGTCTTCTTAGTCTTCCAATGTTGATATTGATACCACATGCAAGCTGTTCAGTTCGCTGGACTTGATTCGCGAGGCAGTCGAGAGCAACTATAGCAAAGCGTTGGACAGGCCCAAGCTAGGGATGCTGCTCAGAGAGATCGGAAACAAGTGGCGGTTGGCGGTGATGTTTTCGTTGGCTAACGACGTTCTACCATATCAGGCAAGATCAAACCAGTTTGAGCAAGGTTAGTAGGTTTAGCTAGTCAACCTCCGATCAACATGGAAGTGCTCACCCAGCCAGCAGAAGACAAAGCCATGCAACAGGTTATCGAGAAATACCGAAGGTTCGTTGCGCAAGTTCATGAGTATGGCATCGAGGAATGCTATTCGTGGAAGTACATCGTGGATGTAAGTTGGGCTTGCTAATAGAAATCAGCAAGGCTACTCACTCTCTTCGGCAAATCCCCGGCTATTTAGGGAAAGAAGGCAGCCACGCTCCTAGGAATCAAGCCAGGCCCACAAATCAAGGGCATTCTCGAAAAGGTCATGTACTGGCAGCTTGGGCATCCGGAGGGCACACCAGAGCAATGCGTCGAATTCATCCAGAGCCTAGCACCGGAATCCAAGCAGTGACCTGGGAATGCAGTATATCACGATGAGTTCGTCCCCGCTTTAAGCGTAACCCCGCCACATAGAAAGTATATCATTGATTAAAATATTTGCAAACAACCAGTGGTTACCTGCGATTGTATAGAGCATGTGATGGCCAAAAGGCTCAACCCACCGCTATGACTCATTACACAAGCAGGGCAGCGGGATTCAATGGATAGAGTATGGACAGCGTATACGTAACTGTGAGCAGGTGCGCCATTAATCCTAATATTGACGCATTTACTCCACATACACCCGTGGATTGCACCAAACAGGTAGATATTGCTAGTGGAATTTATGCCGTTTCAGAGGGCCACTTTTCATTTGAATGCAGGCTGCTCGGCTAGCACCACATCCTAGTCATCTGGTCACGCTGGCGTCTCATCCAACAGAGCTTCTGTATTATACAGATCTGCTGAATAAACCTTTCCACAACGGTAGCACAAGCCATGCCAATAACGACTATCGCGGTGAGGCCGAACCTCGAATCATCCATGTTCCCCTGGCTCCTGAGGAGAACAGGAGGGGTAAATGGAAATCCCACCCATGATCCTCGGTAATCATCAGTGCTCGTACACATTGCACCATGGCTTGAATTCGGATATCAGGAAGAAACCCATCCTCAGAGCTGACTCTTGATGCTATATCGATTGCATAACCAGTTATCAAACCAGTTTCTCTTGGGATTGTACGGAAAACCATCAGAAATTAAAGTATGAGCGTCTTTTTCCCTGCCATCCCTCTCTCACCCGTCTCTCAACTCTTATTATAATTACCGTTTAATCCCTCCGAGCTCTATTTAGCGCTTGTACCCCCGCCCTAACATATTCATATATACCTATTTCCTCATCTCCACGCACTCTGCAGAGTGACCAGGCGTAAGTGTGCATTTTACTCTTGTCCTTCTGACCTTACTTTTTACCTTGCCTTGGCGAAGCATTCCCAGTCCGCTTGATTGAGCATTTTTATGTCAGCTTGAGAAAGAGATGTACTCCTCAGCAATCATCACCAACAACAGCCAGACCACAGTTGCGTCTCCAAAGCAGGATTTGGAGGAGGAGCTAGACGACCCCATGGAGCTAGATGAGGACAACAACACACCGGTCATACCGGAGTACGCACTTCGACGGAGAGGCGCCATAGCCGTGGTGGACAAGTCGGTGCAATCCTTCTTTGCCACCCGAATACCCAGCGGAAACTGAGCCCCGCGCTCACAATTTCCCATTTTTTTGTATATTCCTTTCTTATTCATTAGGCTAGCTCTACGCTTCATTCATCTCTGGAGATAGCTGAGTAAATGTTTATTTTCGCTTTGAAACATCATTTTGAGCCTTACGGCCTTGTCTTGAACTGTGGGTGAGGCGGATACTGACCTTCATCTGCCAACCACCGACCAACGCAAGTGAGCAGCCCATCGTATACAACAGTGCGGCTCTAGTCAGAGCGTAGCTACGAGACACCCAGGCCAGAGATCAATGGGGGGGGGTCCACTTATATAAGTGGAATTTCACGCTAGCAAGAGTCAGATTTGTTTACCCATTATTGAACGAGCCGGTGGTGAGGTTCGATAGGGGCCGGATTGGTTGCTGAAATGCCCGTGTAACAACATAGAAATTTTTCACTCCCCAGCATCGTATATGGCCAGCGTGTATGCTAGTGTTCACCCACCAGCAGGACATCCAGACCCATGTCAAGACCGGTTAGAGAGGACTAGATCAGAACAAATCCCATTTTCCTCATCCACAGGCCGGCCGCATCACGGTTGCGCGTCAGCGACGGCCAGCTTCATTCATAAGCTTGTGCCACCGTAGCATTGCCTGGAGATGCTGTGAATCTTCGGTGCTTACTCCATGATGCAAGATGCCCGTGATTGCGCAAACAAGTCGCCCATCGGGTGATCCAGCTGCCAATGCCTGGCAACTGGTAATTCTAGCCAGTGGAACCAGTTCACCCCGTCTAAAAGGGTGGTAGCTAGCCCCATCATTTCCATGGTAGCAACGGCGGCATCATTCAATTCGCAGGCCGATTGCTGTATATAGATGAGTCGTTACTAGTTCCATGGCAATTGGGGTCACAGATACACCGTGCCAATCCTTGCCTCTTGTGACCAAGATGGCACATTTCCATGATGTGGGGGTCATTGCTGCTCCCTTACATTAGGCAAGGGACTTGGGATGGGAAGCCCCTGGCCAATGTCCGGAAGCAGATCAGGCTGGAGATTGGGTTTTGGAGGATGTCTCTGGAGAAACCCAGTTGCAATCCCCTCAGTGCGCAACGGGCGTGGGGCATGACCCTTTCACTGGGTCATTGCAAGACCACGAGGTGGTGGTTGAGACATCGCGCATGCAGTGCCTCGGCAATGGAATTCCAAGGATTGTAACAATAAGGGTTTATGAGTTGCACTGAAACCTTGGAGTCAGGTTCAAAGCGGTCGCAGCGGAGGAAATGATTCAATCATGTCCAAGTAGGCCCATCGCTCAATTTAGAGTGAAACAACTCTATCTATCCTGTGCAGGATCCCATCGCCCACTGGATGCCGTCATCGCAGAGCATCAGGAATCGCTTCATTCTTGGTAGTAGCATTTGATGTGCTTTCGTGCAACTCGAGTTCGTCTATAAAGCCCTAGGTGTGATGGCCGCCTGCAACCAACCCAACGAACATAACGTCCATTACCCCCACTCGTTGCAGTCGTTAACGATGTCCAGTACGGCGGTCCTCAGCATTGCCCCCATCCACGAGTTTCCTCATGTCGCAGACCTCGACGCACATCAGGATCTCTCAAAGCCACTTGATTCCCAACCCACCAGCCTCCCCGACCCCTCAGCCAAAATCGCCGAGTATGTTCGAACGGTGCAATTCCCTGGCAAGGCGGAGTTCCGGGAGATCCTGGCTGATCGTCAGCGAACCAACGATCTGTATCAATATATCCTAGAGACCCGCAAGACCCTCGATCATCTAACCAAAGAGTGTGAAGACGCTCGCACCCAATGCATCAGCGAGCTGCCTGAGAGCTGGACGGTGCGTATCTCGCCTTACTTCGAGGACGCACATCAGATGGCCATCCAGCGGTTTCATGCCCCTCAGTCTTCCTACTTCCTGCCATCCCATGACGAGCAGATCTTGGCGCTTGTAAGGCAGTGGAACGTCTTTCCAGAGTCCATCTTTGCCTTCCCCCACGGCCGCGAGAGAATCCTGGCATGGATCAAGACCACCTACGAGCTGGAACGCGCAGCGGTGCGCAACAAAATCCTTGGGCTTCGAATGAGCACGCGCAAGAACCGCAAACTCAATGGCAAGAAGCTGAGCCAGGAGCTGCTTCGCTCCACCAGGCTTCCCGTGACTCTTCAGTCCATCCAGAAAGCTGTGTTGCTGCGCCATCTGGCCAAGATGTCTGGTGCCTGGGATGGTATCAGAGCCCCCGACACCACACAGAGGCAGCAGCAATTTTGGCTGGACTACCTTCAAGAGTTGCACACCCTTCGTGCCATGGCCCGTCACAAGGCCGAAGCCCGTCTCTCCAAGGTATTGAAGGAGGACCAGAGAAATCACGGGCCTTATTAATGGTATTAGGGCCAGAGTTGACTTGTCCTCTGCAGCTATTAATTGAACAATGATCTTTCGTGTAACATCGGTTTCAAATTGAATCAGCCTTCATGGCTCGAGGTCTCAGAGCAGAGTCGATTGCCTGTATATTTGTATTGCTAACTAAAATGTATTTCTGGTTAAACCATCGATCCATCTTCGCCTACCTCGCTGATATTATGGTGGCTGATCTTTCATGAATCCATCTTTCTGACAAACAATCAGCACTGCTGATGTGAGCGTGTACAAAGAAACCATATACGGGTTGTCCCAGTAGGGCCGGGTGCGTTTCCACCAAGGATCCTGCGGGTTGCCACTGGTTTGTCCGGATGCGCTTCATACCAGAGGCGAAGCTGTGGTCATGGAGCACACGGAGTGTGTGTGGAGTGCAGATCATGGCCGTCTCCAGATGCGGGTTCGCATTTCAGGTTTTCTCTTCCTTTTGGAGGGATTCCAAGAGATGGCCAAAATCCTTGATACACTACGGCACATAGGATTACTCGATTCCCGAATCGGTTTACCAGAGGCACGCCATTCACTTGATTGTCCTGCAATGAGGCAACAGTAGGGTCCTTTGTTGGATAGCCCTTATAATATGCATGCAGGTGATTAAACAACTCTTTATCCGACCATTCGCGCAGGCGGAACGAGCGTTGTGTAGGTGGCTACTCGAGGGTGGATTACGCTCGTTGTTGGGGTTTGTATAAGATGGACTCGGCGGTACGTGCACAAAAGCTATTTTCAAAGATTTTGGGAGATTCAATATCGACCCCTTCACAAGAGCGTATAATCTACGCGGAATGCTGCACTAGCTGGTGAGTCCAGCATTATTCTATTCCATTGAATCCAAAGATTGCTGCTATTATGAGCCTGTATTCGACATTCCACCCTTCTGATCATGTCACTACTCCTTTGGTGCATGACGACAGTTCCATGCGATACTCTGGTAGCCCACCCACCATCCCACCGAAAGTGTACACTATCCGTAGACTCGAGTATGGCCCAGGCACTCTGGAATATGAACTCACACTCGACTATTTAAGACGATCTCGGAGTGTAGAGATATTCCGTAGAGAATGCAACCGACAGCCATCTCATCCCATCTCCCCTAACTTACGTCATCTTCCCATGTGTTGCGTATCCCTTCCTCCCAATCCGGTAGACTCGGCATTTACCCAACATGAATGCACCACCACGGGGGAGGAGGAGGGAGATGAGAAACTAGACATGTTGGATGTAAACGAGGACACCCCTGCTCCTCCATCACTCCAGCAGCTAAGACAGTGCTTCAGACCCGACTCACTTGGCCAAATCGACATTGAGAGCCAACAACCCATCATCCCTGCCGGATCGCTGCTCTTTTTGTTTGGCTTCATATTCATGCCTCTCTGGTGGCTTGGCTCCTACTACCCCAACCCTTCCAGCTTGGAAATCCACCTGCAATGGCGATGTTATAATCGTATGATGTCCGTCGTTTCGATCTTTCTGTGCTGCTTCGTTATTGCGATGCTCGTCTGGTGGTTGAATTAAGATTTGGATTTTAAGTGATCCCTGCTCAATCCAGTCAGAAGGTATATTTCCTGATAGAATCATGGTTGATAGTCAGACGGCACATGCTCCATAGAATGGGTATTTAGACATCAGATGCATACATATATATAAAGTTATTTACCAAATTCAAACATGTATCTGGTAGAGTGGTCATTCTCGTTTAATGTAGCTATAGGAGGGGTGAAACCCACATAGGATGATCAAGTAATGATTTCTAGGCAACCTTGTGCTGAACAGATGTTGCTCAAAGCCAACTCACTGTATGGCGGGTGGACAAATCATGATGCAGCGCTGATGTATTATTAATCGAGCCAGTCTCAATGAACCTACGTCGAACCTTTCCGTGAAAGTCCACATGGCTACGTGTGGCATGTGTGGAGAGATGATCATGGCCGCATTAATCGTGCAGTAGGATTGAGAGACCGAGTTGACCGTCCTACATGACCTAATCTAACGATGGCTGCTTCTCCTATCCACTGCTAAGCCATACGCAATGTTGATTACTGGTTCAACCCCTCCCCCTCCATATTTCCCACTAATTCCTTGAATTTCTGATATTTCCATGTTTTATGCAGCATTATTCCTGCATCAAAAGATTCGTAAAGGGCTCATGAGTTGGGGAGCTTTGAAATTCTAATCATTGCAGTTTTACTATACACTTTTCAACTCATCAATAAGGGTCAAAGGGTAAGGGATAAGGCTGATTGTGACTTGAACCACATATCTGTATAAATGTGGTCGTGCTCTGCCTAGTCAATGTTGATTCCTTTAATAGCCATCATGGCGGTTAGGGCTGCTCCTACTCCACTACCATCCTTGGCCAACACCAACTGTATTTTCTTGGCAGTGTCCTTGCCTAGAAGTTGCTCAAGAACCTTGATCAACGACTCCTTGAATCCAGGCAAGAATTGATACACTGTTCCGTCAATACCAACTGTCACCTTTTCCGCGAGAAGATCCTTCCGCTTCAAAAGCACAGCTGCCAGTGCTGCTCCACTAAGCTGCGCTGCTCTCTCGGATACTAATTGAGCCACCGACTTCACCAAGAGTCGATCTCCAGCTGAGGTCTCGGGGATTCCCATTGTATTCTCCAAGATCAGCTTGACCTCCTCAAGATCCGCACTGTTATCAGAAATGATCGATGAGACATAAGCTGTGTCGAAGTTGAACGGCTTGTTCATCTCTGTCGAGCAGTGTGATCCGAAGATGATGTTACGGTCTATCAGGTCGATAAGTATGTTGCGCGTAATCTCTCCAAGATACAGTCCAGAGATCATCTTCTCAAAGATTTGATGGAATGGTGCAGGGGATGAGTTGTCCAAGCGATTGTCATACTTCGTCACTGGAAGGACCTTCTTGTCGTTGCCAAAGGCTCCCCACTCCATGTTCACAATCATCTCCGCCTCGTCATTGGGCCCATCCCACTTGGGAATGGCCTCAATCCGCTCAAGGTACGCGGTGTTGGTGCCTGTACCAAAGATCACACCAGCAGTGGTTGTGGGCTCGGCGTATCCAGCAGCGAGAAGTGTTCCGACCGTGTCGTTCACCAGCGCAGCAACCTTGATCTTGTTCAAGTGCTTGCGGTTCAAGGCATCCTGCAGCAGCTGGGCCACATCATGGCCAACCACGTTGGTTGCTGTGAAGCTCTTGGTCCATTGCAAGAGTTTGCCACGGTTGATAGCAGTCTGGTTGATTGGGAAAGAGAAGGTGAAGCCAAGCGGGATGACCGCAGCTTGTCGTAGTAGTTCAGCTTCAGCACGTGAGGTAATAAAATCCTCAACACATTCAGCAAGAAAATCGAAAAGGTATTTTCCATCGCCAGTCTTATGCTCCAAAGAGAGAGCATATTTCTGTTGAGTCACTTCAAATTCTCCACCTCCTTTCAAATTCACCTGGCAAACACGAAAATTGGTCCCACCGAGGTCAAGTGCCAGATATGCCCCGGTCTCTTTGCCTGTGGGACGACCAGTGACATAGCTGGGAATCATGGCAAGGTTCTGACCGTTCGCTTTCAGTCCATCCTCCATGGCTTTTATAAAACTATCGACGATCTCGCGAAGTTTGGCCTCCGGAAGGTTGAACTGGGATTCAAGCTCGCGGAATGCAGAATTCTGTTTTTCGTCCATTGCAATAGAAGACAAACGATGTTATCTCAGCACATCAGCGAGTATCTTATATAAGTTCACTTGACGAATCATTTAAGCAGTTATTGCTTTCGTAATTTACTGGTAAACCTAAAGTGGTACGACGATGAGTAGCGCTTGATGTGCATCTGTGGCATCTGATTCGCCCGAGACTAGCTTTTTATCCCAAATAGAACCAGCTTGAAACATTTCCGAGACATGCCAGTATGCCAAAAGCCCAAGCACTCAGTGGTTTACAGTTAGGGGCTAACTCGAGATAAGATGGCATTCACCGAGGCTTAAGCACAGCACAAGTCATTCCATTACAGAGTGGTACAACCAGATGAACACCTGTATCCGGATCCATCACCTGAGAGTGAGGTAAGCTTCTCTCGAAGCCCATTGAAGTCTCTGGGAATGAAACCGGCTCCAACGTCATGCTAACGTCTTGGTTTCTCATCATTTCAACGCATAAGCATAGGCAGCCAATCTAGCCAAAAATATTCTTCCCTCACCCTCTGAATTGGTCATCAAGCAGAAGTATGCCCATCCATTTACTAGATACACGTGCAAACGGCATCTTTCCTGGCGCGATTGGCATAGCGTGAGAACCTGTTTACGTGCACACCAAGGTTTCTGGAGCAGTAGCCCTTTGAACTTGAGCACACTCCAGCCATTGGCCCTAAACCAATGGGATGGCGCCTACTGATGGTTGTGCTAGTGGGTTGATTTGCATTCCCGAAGTTTGAGCAGCCATAGGATCTCTACTGTAGATCAAGTACATAACTCTTTGGCTCCCAGTCATATAAACCACAAGTGGCTCAAAAAGCCGAGAGTGTACTTGCTTGGCGCTTTTTTTCAGCACCGATTTCTTGTTTCGGTCGATCTGGGCAAACATTTTGGCTACAGCATTGGCAATAGATGTCTTCATTGCTGACTAACTGAAATGAGAGGATTATTGATTTTTTGTTGTGAAAAACGACAACTAATGACTGTAAATCTGCGTGGCAGGCCTACTAAAGGAAAATGACTCTTCATGGCCATCTGTATGCCACTTCTTGACAATTACCATGCTGGAACCAATCATATATGCTTGGGATATCCAATTGCCCACACTACCAGGAGTCGATTCTTGATTCATCGTAAATCATGGACAGATTGACCTACTATTTCTCGATTAATCTGATCGAGTGGTGTTCACCAAGTTTCCCGGGATGGCCAATAAGCAACAGCATGGTTAAATCTGGAAGTCAGAATGCTAGACATAAATGGATGAACCTCACCAAAACTCGATTTGCTTGAATAGTCGTTCAAGCCTCAAGTTCCTTAAATATCTATTGCCTACACAAATGGAGAAATTTGCATCCTAACCGTGAATTATGGTCTCGTGAAATATGTATGGAGAACCCAAAGGCCAAGCTGATGTCGGCACCGCGCCAGGCATAGGGATATTGCGGAGTAGACTGTTCTAGAGTTGATGTAAGAAGGCAATCGGTTAAATTGCCTATCGACCTAGGACGATGCTCGGCACCATTTCACAATATGAGGCTTTTCAATGTAGAGCGTTCACCAAGTTGGTCACAGGGCCACCATGCCTTTCTCATACAGAACCATCTCCACTCCATCGAATTTCCTGGAATACCCCGATACAAATATTGGGCATTGCGCTGGCCCAGTAATTTGCACCAATTGCCTAGACGGTGCTACGAAGTCCATGCAATCCCTTATTTCACTGCTCGGATGATCATACCTCCTGCCCACCAAATCCCCTTTGATCCCACTTGGCTGGAGTTGGCTCATTTGTATGGTCCATGGAAACTGGCAGCGAACACCCCACTGTCGTCAGGGATACATACGACATAGACGCTGGCGTGTGAGCTAGATTAAAGTGTAAAACATGTGACATAGGCTATTACGTCTATCTGACCAGCTGGACAACGCTGAGGTTGGTTTTCTTCCCGAATGGCCTGGTCATATCCAGCGCAGCTGAGCCGGGATCTCCAACGACCTATTCCATCATGAATCCAAGAGGCTGAACCCACTCGAACAAATATATTCATAATTCGTATAACCCAAGGCCTACGTTTACCACATATATTATGGTATCGAGAACTTTCCATTTCTAGCTGCAATTAATATTCGAAAGTGATGTTGTCTCAGCTTCCTAATAAAGCAGCGCACCTTTCTACCAGTCCGTCATGTTGTAGAGTGGTTCCTTGCTGGAAAATATATTTGGAAGAAAGCTCGTACCAAAGATGGCATCCTTCCCATTTTATTCAAGGTTGTCACATTCGTGGCTGAGTTTACTGGTGTCTGATCAAGGACTGGAATAGGGGCAGGTGGCTCTACAACGCTTTCGCTACCATTGACCTGGGAGTCGTACGATCATTGCAGGCGAGAATGGTGGCCTGCTGTATTGGCCTATGTTACGGCCCTACGCATTTCGTAATTGTTTGGGCATGGATACGGATTGCGTTGCAACCAGTTGACGAGTGGTTTGTTGGACGGAAAATCCGTAATTCTTTGGCCTAGTTCCTCTGAATGGCCACCTATCTAAATGGTTATGTCAGCTGCATCCCAATTTGGCAGCGGAATAATGATTTCGTTACCCATGCATATTTGCTAGGTCAATTTTGTGGCTCATTTCTCGCCGGGATACCCCGGTCGGTAGTAACTAACGTTGGCAGAGCTAAAATGCATGGCTATAAATGAGAATTGGATGCACCAGAATTGAATCAAATCTAATATTCATTTCCACCTGCTTGGAGGTTATCTGTCCGGTAGTACTCCGAAATGTCTCCCATCACTTTGGATGAAAAACAAATGAGCGTTTTGCTTGACCTGGAGAGTCAGTTCACCATCTCCGAGGAAAAGCTCAAGGAAATTGTGGATTCTTTCCTCCACGAGATGGAGTTGGGATTGAAAGCTTCTGGCCAAAACCTTGCCATGCTTCCTTCATTCGTCACCGGTCGTCCCACTGGTCAGGAAAAAGGAAGTTTTCTGGCTTTAGACTTGGGCGGTACCAACTTCCGCGTCTGCCAGGTCGATTTGAAGGGAAACAGCGAGTTCTCTATCGCCCAACACAAATACACCGTCTCGGATGAGTTGAAGAGTGGTGATGGTAAACTCTTGTTCGATTTCTTCGCCAACTGTATTGAAGATTTCATTACCGTGCATCCTGCAGCTGAAGCTCTTCGTCAGGCTTCAGTCATCCCGCTTGGCTTCACCTTCTCTTTCCCAATCAACCAGACTGCTATCAACCGTGGCAAACTCTTGCAATGGACCAAGAGCTTCACAGCAACCAACGTGGTTGGCCATGATGTGGCCCAGCTGCTGCAGGATGCCTTGAACCGCAAGCACTTGAACAAGATCAAGGTTGCTGCGCTGGTGAACGACACGGTCGGAACACTTCTCGCTGCTGGATACGCCGAGCCCACAACCACTGCTGGTGTGATCTTTGGTACAGGCACCAACACCGCGTACCTTGAGCGGATTGAGGCCATTCCCAAGTGGGATGGGCCCAATGATGAGGCGGAGATGATTGTGAACATGGAGTGGGGAGCCTTTGGCAACGACAAGAAGGTCCTTCCAGTGACGAAGTATGACAATCGCTTGGACAACTCATCCCCTGCACCATTCCATCAAATCTTTGAGAAGATGATCTCTGGACTGTATCTTGGAGAGATTACGCGCAACATACTTATCGACCTGATAGACCGTAATATCATCTTCGGATCGCGCTGCTCGAAGGAGATGAATGAGCCGTTCAACTTCGACACAGCTTATGTCTCATCGATCATTTCTGATAACAGTGCGGATCTTGAGGAGGTCAGGCTGGTCTTGGAGAATACAATGGGAATCCCCGAGACCTCAGCTGGAGAACGACTCCTGGTGAAGTCGGTGGCTCAATTAGTATCCGAGAGAGCAGCGCAGCTTAGTGGAGCAGCACTGGCAGCTGTGCTTTTGAAGCGGAAGGATCTTCTCGCGGAAAAGGTGACAGTTGGTATTGACGGAACAGTGTATCAATTCTTGCCTGGATTCAAGGAGTCGTTGATCAAGGTTCTTGAGCAACTTCTTGGCAAGGAAAGAGTCGAGAAGGTGCAATTGGTGTTGGCCAAGGATGGTAGTGGAGTAGGCGCAGCCTTGACTGCTATGATGGCATCCAAACTCTCTTGAATTATGCTCAGATTGTAGAATGATGACGTATATTTCCAAATGCAAATCATCCGTTTCCCGGGCAGTGTAAATTAAACAAAATAAAAAATTCTAGTATATTCCCGATTTCTATTTGGCAAACGTGTTTCATAATGTAGTATTGGAGTGGTTTCTATTCTTGAACGGTGGGCCCTTGTTTTAGAAGTGATAGCTGAGCTGAAGGACCGGGTACTTTATCCCTGAATTTGGAACAGATGAGCTCGAATTGGGTACAGGATACTCCGTCATCTTGAGGACAAATTTGGCACAGAAGACATCCGTTTTGATGGTTGGTTTTGCCAGGTATGGCCGTATCAGCGAATTTGGTATTCTGGCCAAAAATTGGTAGTCCATCCATATATAGGTCGACATTTGCGGATAAATGGATGTTTACCACAATAACTCCGCTCAAAGACAAGCAACCACCCCGGCAACTAAATCAGTTTTCTCAGTTTGGAAGCTACTGCTGCTACTTTGATGACCGTACTTACGGAGGCTTTAGGCTCGTGATTCGCACCATGCTCTATGGCTACGTCGAGGCCTTAGTTGTATCTTTCGGATATATACATACAAAAGAATGTCCATGCTTTGATACCAATATAGCTCCAGTTTGGATGGGTTACAGAGTTAGGACCAAGAGCCAGTGTAAGCCGTTGGCGGTCGTGGAAAATGATGGAGCATTCATTCCAAATATTTCAAACAATGCCTTGCTAAACATTGATTCGTAGGACACATGTAACAGCGAAACGTTGTGTGGAGTGTTTATCTTGGGCCACCACTGCGACATGACTTGATTGCTAATCAACTATCTCGCATTAACCACATATCTAGGTTATAGTATGTATGCACTTGGCTGCATCAAATTGACTTGCCTATCTACTCGAACGAAACAACATGGCATACATTCTCCGATCAGGATACCCTCTGCAGTGCTAAGATTTAACGAGGACTTCGAATGCCTGTTTCAGGCTTACAAGATTCCATTCCGCCACAGATCTGTGCATCGCTTGGGACATCTAGCGCCATTAAGTATCTGAAAGGTATCGGATTGGACTGTGTTGTGTCACAGGCAATTATGGTTAAATTGTGTGCATAGAGGTTGTCACAATCGCCCACGATTTAAAGCCGTGACGTATATGATTCATCCAAACCTTCAACTCCATCCAACACACTCACCTACCTCCTTGATATAATGTCCAACCGTGAATCTATACAACAGAATACACTGACAACGCTCCATCATGCTGAAATTTATGCTTTTGATCGGAGACACCTTGGTTTCCTATTTGTTTTTCCCTGGTGACAGAAATCCCCCATTGAAATGCTCCTATCCACACTTTTCGATAGGCCAGCTTGACAGGGGGAACTCTGATGCAGGTGGATGAATAGGAGCTGACTATATCAGGAAGAATGGTTGTCACTGTGCCCAATGTTTCTGTCTTTGTAATCTCACATGGAGTTGGGATTTACCACTTCAGGCGGATGAAGACTCCCCACTGATATGTCCGTGACACGTCGATTGTCGCCCAGAAATATGTCAACTCCAGCGGGGCTCTCTTTTTTAATGTCGACAACATCAGTAGGGTGCTGCCTCAGAAAATAGTGTCTTCTCGTCGCGTGTGCCTTACTTGGATGTGCAATGAATTGCCCAAGGTAAGGCAGCGATGTTAAGTCGATATCTCACTGGGTGTATATTCGGAGTCCATCGCATACCGAAGAAGATCAGAGGTTGGATGCAGCTGCCTTACTGGCTTGATAGCCAATCTGCCTGATAGTCTGCATAACCAATGCACCATTGTACATGATACAGAGTCTGTGGAAAGTCAGTACTCGCGTAGCTAGAAGATCGAACCTGATTGTCTGATTGGTGTTGCATTGGGTAGACCAGATGCAAGATGATGTTAGCCAGGGAAAATGACATGACATAGCTAGGAGGTTGCATAACTTCAGTAACGATCATGGCAAGTTCTGATTCCAGATGGCTTCCGATCTCTTCACAAATCAGTCGCGCCCATCTCAGGCATTAAATTACGGGATGCCAGCCTTGGGGGATAGGGTCAGTTCCATTCAATAAGCAATCCCACACACAGCTGATCAGGTTGGGTTTAATGACTGATGTAGAGTAACGTCAGTTGCCGGAGTGTGCCTCTGTTACCTTGAAATGATGTAGCCAGTGATGCCACGGCCGACCGAATCACCAACAGCGCGAGATGATTGGAATCCGCTGTGCTGAACGATGAGTGGCTGGTTCAGATTCAAGATCATTAGTATCCATGCTTGTTCATAATTGCTTTTGCTCGAAGATGCTCTCCTGAATGCAGCATCTCACTCCCCAATACATCTTGGCCGGCGCTAGGTTGGGTCACTAGTCTAATGGAAGCGCTAGTATTACTTCATGTGCGCTCTTGTGTCTTAGTTACCAATGGCATTGTGGGGAAGTACAACAGTAGCCACTTACCTAGTATTCCCACTAAGAAGCATCCCTATTTGTAGTCCCTTAATTCTTAATTACCAAAGAGGCCCATCAGCTGGCCATCAGCACCAATGTGAATCGAGAAACACCGCTCTGCAGCTACATATAAAGCGGAGCCCTCCTTCCTAACCCACCGTATCCCACATCGAATATTTTCTACCATGTTTAGTAAGAAAATCCAAGGAAACCCGGATGTAATACTTCGTGACTCCAAAGATGTCGCCTTCACACCATACATCTGGTTGTGTGGCACGACTGCCGCACTCGCCTCGTTTACTGCCGGCTACAACAGCGCCGCTCCTAATACTCCGGAGTCTATAATTAGAAATTGTGAGACTGAGGGTGACGAGGGCGGCTTCCCTCGCTGTATCTCGATGAGCTCAGGAACTTGGTAATGCCATTGGCGGATGATTGAATGCCCGTTGGACCGACCCACTAATCCATTTGGTTGATATAGGGGATTGGCGGTTGGGATTCTAGCGATCGGAGGTCTTATAGGCGGTCTAGGTGCAGGCCCCGCGGCTGCCAAGTTAGGCCGTAGGCTGACTTTGTTATTGAACAACATATTTTTCATTGCTGGCGCAGTGCTGGTTGCTACGGCAACAACAACTGTACAATTCATCGTCGGTCGCGTTGTCACCGGTGTGGGCTGCGGGGCAGGCTCGGTGGTTGCACCCATGTACGTGGCCGAGGTCTCGACTGACGGAGCTCGTGGTGTGCTGGGGATCATGTACCAACTTTTCATGGTGTTGGGCATTCTAGTGGCTGACTGCATCGGCCTTGGTCTATCCAATATCCCCGGGTGGCGGTTTCTCTTTGGGATTGCGATCATACCGCCGTTCCTACAGGTGGTACTACTACCGTTCTGTACAGAGACTCCAAGCTACTTGCTGACCAGAAACAAGGTTGATGAGGCACGTATGGCGCTGCAAAGATTGAGAAAAGGTTGCGTAATCGACGCTGAATTCGAGCAACTCTGTTCCGCCGCTCACAACGAGGGCTCAAATGCGGGCGAGAATCTCAGCATCTGGCAGGTGGTGAGGGATTCCCACCTTCGCGGATTGCTCGTCATAGCCATCATCACGCATGCCTTCCAACAGCTCTCAGGGATCAACAGCGTTATCTACTATTCCACGTCTATCTTCAACGGGATTTTCGGCGTGGATAATTCTCAGTTCGTGACGGTCGGTGTTGCCGGCCTCAACCTCATCATGACGTTCGTCTCGGTCGCTTTGATTGACCGCGCCGGTAGAAAGCCGCTGTTATACAGCAGCGGTATCGGTATGTGCATATGCTCCGTGTTGATAGTGGTCGCGTCGAGGTTCGAAGTGAATGTCTTGATGGTGATAGCCGTCATGCTGTTTGTGGCATCGTTTGCCGTGGGCCTTGGTCCCATTCCATGGATGCTGGTGCCAGAACTAGTACCTACCTATGCGGTAACCGCAACTAGCTCAACAGCCACCGCCGTGAACTGGCTGTGCAATTTCGTGATTGGTCAGGTATTTCCCCCGATGAAGGATGGCCTACAGGATTTCGCGTTTTTGCCGTTTGCGGTCGTCTGCCTACTGGGCTCCGGCTACACCTACTTCTTTGTCCCGGAAACGAAAGGCCGTAGGCTGTATGAGGGCCAAGAGGCCTAGGTGGGGGAGGGGGCATTTTGATGTCGATCGTTGACTCCCTGGCATAATATTGCTCAACTAGCAAGACTCCATTAATTTTGTAATGTGTCTAATACATCATGAATCTTGTTGATCAGAATCTTTGTGTATTATGAGTAAACACAACGTATTTCATGAAGCACGAACCAGCAAGCATCGGGCTTTGCCAGATGCACATTCTGCCAAGTGGCACTCGATAGCCATACTACTGGTTGCTCAAACGGGCCAACTGCATGACGATGGGCAATTGGCTGGGTGCATTCATGTGACGGCTTCTGCGCTCGCGCCAATCATATCGTCGTGTTTATCACTCATGGGCTTACTGTGGCCTATAGACGACCACCGAGTGCATCAATCACATGACTTGCCAGGATGCACTTGCGTTTTTCACAAGAACCATGCAACCAGGTTATTCTGGGAGACAAGGAGAATATGTACACCTTTTCAGGAGATAGCTGGGTTCCCCACGAGCAGAATTTGGCAATTCCACCAAAGTCGTACAGCCAGCTGAGGATAGTGACGTACAACATCCATTTCGACAAACGCAACTACCAAACCCGCATCAAAGCCGTCCTCCACGAGCTCAAGAAGCAAGATGCTGACATAGTTTGTCTTCAGGAGATGATTCCTTTATTCTTGCCGGTATTTTTGGAAGATCCTTGGGTTCAGCAAAAATACCTGGTTTCTGATATCCACGGTCTCTCCTTCGCTCCCTACGGAGTATTCGCTATGACGAGACTGCATGATGTCCGGAATCGCTTGCGGTTGGTCTCCTTCCAGTCTCATATGAGTCGGAAGTTACTGATACTGGAAACCACCATCAACGGAAGAAAGGTACCGTGAACTATGCGCATTGCCTTTCTGACTGATTATTGAGTGTGCTCTTGAACCTACAGATCAACTTTGCCACCTCCCATTTCGAGAGTTTGGAATACAGCAAGAGCATGCGTCTGCAACAGTTCAAACATACCATGACTACTCTAAGCGACGGGGCGGCAGAGAGTTCGTTGATTGTGGGCGATTTTAACATGTGCGACGAGCATGAGGAGGACCAAATCTTTCCTCTCAATGGGTTCCAGGATTGTTGGAGCCTGTTACGACCCGAAGACCTGGGCCATACAATGGGTGTCAACTACCCTCACCCTAAGTATCGTCCCATTCGGTTTGATCGAGTGAAGTTACGCAATGAAACGGACGAGGAGGTCCTCACCCCGATATCTATCCACACTTTTGGTGGGGATGCTATCGAGGCCACCGTAGGCCACCCCGTTTACCCCTCGGACCATCTCGGTATTTGCGCGTTGTTCTCAGTAAAAGGGCAACAGGATCGTGGTCATCCCTTGGAAAACGTCTTACCCTAAGTTGCTAAAAATGCTCCCGAAGTATTATGTATCTTTCAAGCACGCCGAATCATGAACACCCGCAGGTCTAATGACCCAAGCAGCAGCAGACCTGTCTTGCAAGTATAAATGAACTATCACTATCACTGTCACCGTCACTGCCACTGTCGCCTTGGGCTACTGTATATCATGCTCTCTTGTTAGTATAATCTCGAATCCAAGATTAAATCGCGCTGCCCTAATACCAATGCCCCCCTCTCCGTGACGACTGTTGGCCTTGGGATCTGGCCTAGTATCCAGTTAATCAGTATTTCTTGCCTATCCAGAATTTCTAGCAGCAACGGTTCAGTCGGGATATACATCAATAAAGTTGACTTTGGATGATGACATCAGAGGAGATTTGGGGTAAGAACATCGAATCATTCAACCTCAGCCATAATCCCTATGGAGAATCTCATACTTGGGATTTGTCTGATAATCTGCTGGTATTCTTCTGGTATTCTAATGATATTTGACCAGCATTCAGCGGATATTATTCCTTCAAATTTTCAGTTGTAATTCTTTGTGGACGTTGTGATTAGCTTATTGCCAAATTTGGTATGAATGCTATTTAGCCCAGTCTGCTCCTAAAAAATATGTCTGCCTGTCTGCCAAGTAACTAGCACCTGAAACATTGAGAAATGTAAGTTTGGAGGAACTTGCAATGCAGCTGATATTGGTTGTAAGAGTCTTGTGGTGCTTCAAAGACTGTACAGTGTTCCTCTGCTGTTACATTGGAAAATGGCTCAATTCTGTTCTGTGGCATTGAGCTACTTGAGTTCCTTCTTTGCAGCAAAGATACTGCATTCTCTATCCAGGATATTGATTGCTTTACATGCATTATCCACTTATCCTGTCTCTGGACTGTATCCTGCTTTCTCTGGGCCATTGCATCTATCCTATCAGCCACTGTACCCAATTGCCTCATTAATGCTTTGGTATGGGCTGATAACATACTTGCAAATACTGGTGACAGTGATGTTATCATGGTCATTTGCTGTTCTTCAACTGGAGGTACTCTGTTTGCTGCATTCTCATCTGCCTGAGCATTATGATTAGCTCATGGCTCTGCAGAGATTCTCAACTGCCTAATTGACTGAGAACCTGGGGGGTCTGCATTATTACCTTCAGTGGGCACACTCTTTATGTGGGTTTTTTTGGATGTAGCCCCACCTGTTGCCCTGAATGTCAAAGCAAGCTGTTGACCAGTTATTCTTCTGCTGCTATCAGCCATGGGGTTTGGTAGGGAACCAGACAATTTTGCTTTATTTTTTGGCAGCACATATATGGAAGTGGGTCAAATTATAGGAGATATAGTATTACATATATATATGTATGTGGTGCTACAACTTTATTTATAATGCTTACTATGGTGGGTCATCATTTAATCTTACACTTATGTAGGTGCTGTAGTAATTCCACCTAAATATTCACCTAACTTAGTCACTGATATCATTACCTACAAATCTTAGAGAATACTGACCAAACTCCATGCTGGGATCTACTTGGAGTGTTTTACACCAAAACATCACATGCTCAGAGCAGGTGATTTCTCAGAATTGTCCAGACAGCCCCAAACTTTGCACACATGGTCTGGAGACCTTCATAAGTATACTCTGCATTTTTATTCTGACAATACAATGAAAAATATCATTGCTGCTTTTACATTCAACAGATCATTGAATGAAACCACATACTCTACATGTTCTCCCAATCATTTCTAATATTGCAGACACTCCTACTACTGGCTATAAGCCTTGAGCTGTCACTCTCTGCAATGTTTACTACTGCTATTACAGGAAGTTACACTCTGATCAATGTTGGATGGATCTAACAACTAAGTCTGGAAGGTGAAGATGGAGATGCTGCTGCATGAAAGAAGCCATTGAGATATGGCTAAGGGTGAATAGTGCACTCCTGACTATGTAGGAGAAGAAGCCCCAAAGTGCTTGATGAAAGAACAAAGTGCCTTTACCAAAAATTGTCTCAATTTCAATGACAAATTGCCAACATGCAACAACTTCCAGTATGCCAATACTGAAATAGTTTACTGGGGGTTTGATATATCAATACCCTATGAAAAAATTATTGAGATAATCCCATCAAAAGGCCATAACAAAGTTAAAGTCCCGTGACTAAGTGGTACTGTCCAGAGACCATTGAAAATAATTGCACCTCAGATTTCCCAAAAAACTTAGTCAAAAATTTTCATCACAACAATGTATAAGTGGCCTTTGATTGGTTCCCAGCCAATTTGCTCACTTTCAGATGATAGACACTCTATTGCCTCCTACATTTGTGTGCATTGATTGGCTATTGCCTCTTTTTCACACTCCTTACTTCCTGACTCAACCATTTCTCTTACTTTTCATGCGTACAAATTGATATATATCTGTTGAAACTTCAGTTGTACCTCAATTGCCAATTGTATTGACCTATACAAGCCCATATACCCTACACTATCATAAAGCCCAACCCCACACTCAACAAGTAACTCCATTAAAATCCACCACTCAATAAGTATTTCTGCAGTAATGCTCTGGTTCCACAACTTTGGCAGGAACCCAATGGCTTTATGTCACTGTTCATTCACTGGCTCCCACATGTCCTGGTCTTCAGCCAGCACTGCAAGGTCTAGCACCTCATCTGCCAGTCTTTGCAATAAATCCTTGCAATATTCCAGTGTGTTTTCTTGAGCACTGCTCTTGAAGAAGTGCTGCAAACTTTTGGTGTGCCTATTAATGTTCCAAAATCCCACTGAAGGCATTGCAATAGTCTTTCAAGCTCTTGATGTTGTAGCCTTGTCTGTCAGTGGGATCTCCACACTGTCAGCAATGGAGGATGAGGAGGCTGTGGTAGACAAATTGCCTTTTTTAGCAAACTCAACTATCTTGCTGGAATGTAGCTCAACTGGCTGCGCTTCTAACTCTTGTGAACACAGCTGTTTTCTTGTTGGTAATTCTTCTTGGCTATGATGGGATTCAGTCTGTTCCAGGCCTGCAGCGCTAATTAGCAAGAACTGCAGTTTTTTTGCATGCCTCCCTGACTCAGGCTTGGGTAGACATTTTTCCCTTTCACTTTTCTTTTATCACTGCCAGGTCTTTCACTGCTACTTTGTCTGAGTGCTTCTTGCAAAGAATTACATTTTCTCCTTGATAAATTCTGCTCTGACACACCTGTTTTGGCCTGCTTGTCCCTTGCTGGCACTCTTCTGGCAACCTGACATTTCTTTTCCGCTTGTTTTGAGCTCTTAACCATAGTTGTGATGGGCTCCTGTAAAAGTGGCTGGTTTTTTCACAGCCAGGTCCTTCACTGCTACTATGACTGAGTACTTCTTGGGTAGTACTACGCTTTTTCCTTGATAAATGTTGTGCTGGTGCATCCATGTATGCCTACTTGTCCCTAATTGACACTCTTCCAGCTATCTGACATCTCTTTGACGCTTGTCTCAAGCTTTTGGCCCTACTTGTAATGGGCTCTTGAGGAAGCCGCTGGTTGTTAGTCAGGGCACCCTTGTTCTTCTGCCTTTCATAGTTTCTGCCATTCTTAAGATACTTTCTTAGCATACCAATGCTGGCCCAAAATCCAATTGCCTGCTTGAATCCAGGATAATGCTCATGGAACAAATCAAGTGCATTCTGCTTTGCCTTGAGTTCCTGATGGTCTCATGATATGCCAGCTTTAAGGTGGTGGCATGCTAGACTTCTGATGGCCTCTTGAATATTAGCCCACTCTTCATTATTGCACTCTATGGCTTCATGGATCTTCAATGTCTTTTGATTTTTATGCTTTGGTATAAACACCACATTGTCTCCCTCCCACACTGTAGTAGGTTTTTCTGTGGGGTTTATCTTTGGGCACTGTTGTTGTGCCATAAAGACTGTATGGTGCTCCTCTGCAGTTATATTGGGAAGTAGCTCAATTCTTGGCTGTGACATTGAGCTTCTTGAGTTCCTTCTTTGCAGCAAAGATACTGCTTGCTCTACCTGAGATATTGATTGCTCTACATGTATTTTCCACCCATCCTGTTTCTGGACTATTTCCTGATTTCTCCAGGCCATTGCATCTATCTTATCAGCCACTGCACCTAATTGCTTCATTAATGCTTTGGTATGTGCTGACAACATACTTGCTAATGTAGGTGGTGGTGATGTTACAATGGCCACTTGCTGGTCTTCAACTGAGGGTACTGTGTTTGCTACATTCTTATCTGCCTGAGCATAATGGTCAGCTTGTGGCTCCACAGAGGTTCTCAATTGCCTACTTGACTAAGAGTCTAAGGAGTCCGCATTATTACCTTCAATGGACACACTATCCACAGGTCCTTTTTTGGATGTAGCCCCGCTTGTTGCACTGAATGTGAAAGCAAGCTGTTGTCCTACCATTCTTCTGTTGCCATCAGCAGTGGGGTTGGTTGCAAACCAGACAACTTTGCTTTATTTTTTGGCGGCACATATATGGAAATGAGTCAAAACAAAGGGGAAATAGTGTTACATATATGTGTGTATGTGGTGCCACAACTTTACTTATAATGCTTACTTTGGTGGGTCATCATTGAATCCTACATTCATGTAGGTGCAATGACTCAAATACAAGACTGTATTAAGCTCACATAAGTATTGACCAAAAAGTGATATAATAGTGTTATGTTGATGAAGGTCATACTGTTTGCCCCATGAACAATACTGCTTTGACTCAGCACTGTAAGAGAAGAGAAAAAAGACCATGTGGCTATGGTGCAAGCCTCTCAGCCATGAAGCATGCAGACAGCATAGGAAGTATTACAAGGATCATGGCCAGTGTTTTGCCTCCCAAGTCATATTTGTCCATTCATTGGTCACTACTGTACCAACATTATCTTGCCAGCCAGTTGACACTTCTACATTGGCACCTAGCTGTCTTTGTCACCTTGCGCAAACTGAGTCAGGTGAGTTTGTGATGCCTTTAGGCTCACCTCAGCCTTCTGAATATGGCACACAGAGTGATAGCTCTGGCAAAGAAGGTTCATTGATGGATTTTGAGCCTATCTCCCCTAACAACAGTACCACATAGGGGCTTGGTCAAATCCCTATATGCTATAAGACAACACCCATTGTACCAAATGCCAAGGATATATTATGGAGCCAAGTGAGCCCAGTAATCCATCTACTAGTCAATGATGTAATGTTGTGGCTAGAGAAGTGGCACATTTCCGCTAATATTAGTAATGGGGGCTTTGAGGATTTATTACTACTTCTTGCCAAGATCATAATGGGATGCTACTTACTATATACATGGTACAAGTGGACAACTGTCATGTAGCTGGCAACATATGATCCAGAGACTGTCATGACTCCAGCATGTGTTAACAGTTGTATGGCATTCACATCCCAAAACTCTACCACTGCACCATGTCTAAATTGTCAGGAATCTACCACCATTGAGGGAAAACATTGTTCACACTCCAGATATACTCCAGTTATACCCCATCTGAGGAAGCTGATGCAGTCAAGCAAATATTGCAAAGCTATACAGTACCGCACTCAGTATCAATCAAGTGCAATCATATCCAATATATTTGATGGCAAACAATACAAATAACTAAGAAGCAAGGGCTACTTTGAAGGTATGTATGACCATGCCTTTGCTTTAGCACTTAATGGATTCTCATTAAACAAGTACTCTACTAGCAAATCCTGCTGGCCACTGATTCTCATAAATCTGAATCTGCCACCCATCTTATGGTATCAGAGCAATAATCTGATGGTAGTCCCACTTGTATCTGGGCTTAAATCACCATCCAACCTGGACAGCTACCTGTATCCATTAGACTTGTTCCATTGTACCATTCCAGGGTGCGTGGCAAAATTTGCAGTCTGAAAGAACAGTTGGGTGCAATATTGTAGCTACCAGTAGGCAGGATTGCTCTTCAACAATTTTGCACCATGTGGGACAATCTTGTACACTATGGCACAATCTGACATGATGAGGTTGGCACAAATGATTGCGCCAACTTGTAATGCTTGCATCAGGTACACAATTGGATACCGCTATTATGGTAGGTAAGATCCAGTATTTGGGTATGTTTCTTTAATGTAAATGGAAATAAATGTATATCATACTACAAACTACACTAATATTTACAATTTTGGTTACCATCACTCCAATTGGATGGTATCTCAGTGGTTGATTGGTCCAAAAGTATCCCAAAGCTGTCAGCCCTGAATTTGCTCTTTGACCAATACACAAGCCACCTGAATTGCAAAAAAAATACATTGTTTGGATCATAATAAATAATAGCAATTCAATGCAATTTCAGCATCTTCTCCTAGGTTTTTTTCTTACAGGAATGGCTCTGGTGGTGGAGGCACTTCATGTGGGCCATCATCAGTCAGTTCACCAGAAGAAACTTGCTGATGGTCAGGTGTAATGGCATGTGCAGACGCAACTTGATGCGCTGGCATAGCCCTTAGCTGAGTTTGATGTGATGCCGCTGGTTGACGCAACTTGTCCGGCTCTAATGGACTTTTGTCTTTTTGAGCAGTTTGGCAAGTTCTGGTGGTTTTGCTCTAAAGCGCATGCATTGACCCTACATGCATTGACATGATGCTGAGCACTCTTGTGAAGGGTGTAAGTGTAGTTTGGACTGATGTGTGCTGGTGCGCTGAAGTTGCAAGTGATGGTAAGGAATCCATCAAGGTGTGCTGGCTCAATCTAGATACTGTTGCTTGCGGTCTGTATTCTTCCTCTTGGAGCTCACCTTGTGATTCCTCAAGGTATTCACTTACCCTCTGTCTGATACTTTGGAACTGTTGCCTGGATGAGTCCTGTGATATTGCTCTTGGAAGCCACATAGCTCTACTAATATATCACATAATACATTAGTCATTTGAGGCAAAAACTCATTCAAAATCTCTTTGGTTCCCAAAGTCAAGGCACAAACAGATGCATCCAACCCATACTGAGCAAACTGTGTGCAAATTGTTCCTGTGCAGCTTCCTCATCAAATCCCCTCACTCTCAGCTCATTCTTGATTTCAATACTTGTCTTGTTCTATATCTTTTTACATACATCTGCTGGCATCTTGATGTAGAACTCACGCCATAGCTTTCTACTCAGGTTCCTCCATCTCTGTTGACTCTCCAAGGTATCTAGTTCTGCTAGCTTAATGAGTAGTGCCCAGATATCTGTATGAAGGCTCATAATAGATACCTGGGTCATACTGAAATCATCTGGCAAGAACTCAAACAGATCCAACATCAACTTTCCCGGTCCAAACCGTGCTTGTGAGCTGAGAGATGGGTTTTGTCTGGGTTGTACTAAATATGAGTTGAGACTTGGTATAGGGACCATAATGATGGATTTGGATACTTATACAGTAGTGCATTGGCATCAACCTGGTCTTATATGAAATATACATGAAAACTAATGTGATTGCTGAATTTTCCATTTATTATGCATGATGCATCTTGGATTGCATTGACATGGATCAGACCACATCAATCACAGATTTCCTATTTGATTATAGACTTGTGAGTAAAACATCAATAAAAATACCAAGTGATTGTTTGAGGATGATTTTTGCAACATAATGATGGGATACATGGCAATTAATGGAGATTTAATCATAATGCTTAGAAAATCAGATAAATCAAATTGATTGTGCCAAATTTATTCAAGTCACCTCAGCCCAATCATCTACCAATTTTAATATGCTTACTCATCTGAATGGTCTTTTCTCATCAATCCCATCACTACCACTGTATTTCCTTTTGACACACTAGAGGAGAACTATACCAAGTACTGTGGACCATCTTCCCCAATTTACTCAAGGAGATCCCTTGTTGAGCTTCTCTGCTATTACAAAAACTATTGCCCTAGAAGGTTTCATCCCACTATCCATGGCAACAAAAGTCCTAGAAGCTTTCATTCCCAGCTGACAGCAATGGAGAACCACCTTGCAGAGGGTATGAATGACTTAGAGCAAGTTTGGAGTACTAGGTTCAGAGACTCCAATACACTTCCATATCTCAGAGTGTTCAGCAACAGATTCCATATAAGGAGTATTTTGGATACCTTCCCAGTCAGGATTAACAGACCTTCTAGAGGACAGAGGCACTTTTATTCTGGCAAGTACAAGGCACACTGTGTGAAGTTTCAAGCACTGTCTCACATTTAGGATAATATCATCTGGTTTAGTGGGCCATTTGCTGGAAGTAGGCATGACAGAGCACTCTGGGTAGAGAATCATCCAGAATTCAGTAGAGGTGAGATATGTATGGGAGACTTAGCTTATATAGGAGAGGATTGTTAGAGATTAGGATGTATTACAGCTTATTGGAAGCCAAGGAATGGTGTGCCTAGCAAGAAGCAGAAGCTCTATAGTGAGATATTTAATAATTTCAGAGTGAGGGTAGAGCATACACTTGGATATCTAAAGAGATTCAGCATATTGGCAGGTAAATACAGAGGAAAGTCATATATAGGAGAAAAGAGCAGAATAGGTAAAATAGTTAAGATACTTATCAATGCACAGTACATACATACAAGAAGCCATCCACTGAGAGAAATGTGTCTGGAGCATCATGAGGAGTAAATAAAGCAAGGAAAGCACTACTCTGAGCAACATAAATAAGATTGAGTAAAATTACCAGTAACTATATTTTATACCACTAGGATTATGGTGGAAATTATAACTCCAGATGGTGCCATAGAGTGCCAGATTAATCTGGCACCTGAAATAGGTTGGCACTATGCGGCACTATCCAACAGAACAAGTCTATTGCTGGATGAATTTTGTATGCTTTCCAGCAGGATAACAGTAAATGGCCATCATGTAAAAGCGCATATTATTATCTGTATTGGAGATACCCCAGCCATCTGCAAGATAGCAGGCTTTTCCAGGCACACTGGATGGTATTGTTGTCAAATGTGTGAGATCCAGGGTATTTACTCAATAACACACACACTTTATTATTACCCAAACACCAGCACTAAGAACATCCCTTATCAAAGATTATTGAGATAATCCCATCAAAAGGCCACCACAAAGTTAGTCCCATGACTATGAGATACTGATCCCATCAGGACACTGTCCAGAGACCATTGAAAATAATTGCACCCCAGATTTCACAAAAAACTTAGTCAAAAGTTTTCATCACAACAATGTTTAAGTGGATCTTGACTGGTTCCTTGCCAATTTGCTCACTTTCTGATCCCAGACACTCTATTGCCTCCTACATTTTTGTGCATTGATTGGCTATTGCCTCTTTTTTGCACTCCTTATTTCCTGACTTAACCATTTCTCCTACTTTCCATGCATACAAATTGATTTATTTCCGTTGAAACTTCAGTTGAACCTCAATGGCCAATTAAATCCACCTATGCAAGTCCTTATACCCTGCACTATCAAAAAGCCGAACCCCACACTCAACAAGTAACTCTATTACAATCTACCACTCAATAAGTATTTCTGCTGTAACAAATGGTTCCACAACTTTGGCGGGAACCCAACAGCTTTATGCCACTGTTCATTCATTGGTTCCCACACATCCTGGTCTTCAGCTGGTACTGCAAGGTCTAGCACCTCATATGCCAGTCTTTGCAAAAAATCCTTATAATATTCCAGTGCATTTTCTTGAGCACTGCTGTTGAGGAGGTGCTGCAACCTCTTGGTGTGCCTATTAATGTTCCAAAATTCCACTGAAGGCATTGTGGTAGTCTTTTGAGCTCTTGATGTTGCAGCCTTGTCTGTCAGTGGGATCTCCACACTGTTAACATTGGAGGATGTTGAGGCTGTGGTAGACAAATAGCCTTTCTCTGCAAACTCATCTACCTTGCTAGAGTGTAGCTCAACTAGCAGCACTTTCAATTCTTGTGAAAGCAGCTGTTTTCTTGTTGGTAATTCTTCTTGGCAATGATGGGGTTCAGTCTGCTCTAGGCCTGTGGCATTAATTGGCAAGAGCTGCAGATTCTTTTTGCATGCCCCCTGTCTCAGGCTTGGGTAGACATTTTTCCCTTTACCTTTTCCTTTATGACTGCCAGGTCTTTCACTGCTACTTTGTCTGAGTGCCTCTTGTAATGAACTACATTTTCTCCTTGATATATTCTACTCTGACACATATGTTTTGGCTTGCTTGTCCCTTGCTAGCACTCTTCTGGCAACCCAATGTTTCTTTTCCACTTGTTCTGAGCTCTCAACCGTAGTTGTGACAGGCACCTGTAACAGCACTGTCAGGTCCATCACTGCTACTTTGACTGGGTGCTTCTTGAGTGGTAATAAACTTTTTCCTTGATAAATGTTGTGCTAGTGCATCTGTGTCTGCCTGCTTGTCCCTAGTTGGCACTCCTCCAGCTTCCTGATGTCTCTTTGATGCTTGTCTCAAGCTTTTGGCCATACTTGAAATGGGCTCTTGAGGAAGCTGCTGGTTTTTAGTCATGGCATCCTTGTTCTTCTGCCTTTGATAGTTTCTGCTATTCTTAAGATACTTTCTTAGCATACCAATGCTGGCCTAATATCCATTTGCCTCTTTGAATCCAGGATAATGCTCATAGAACAAGTCAAGTGCACTCTGCTTGGCCTTGAGTTCCTGATGGTCCCATGGTATGCAGGCCTTGAGGTGATGGCATGCTAGACTACTGACAGCCTCTTGAATATTAGCCCAATTTTTTTATTGCACCCAATAACTTCATAGATCTTCAATGTCTTTTGATTTTTAGACTTTGGTATAAACACCACATTGTCTCCCTCCCACTCCATGATAGGTTTTTCTGTGGGCTTTATCTTGAGGTACTGTTGTTGCGATTCAAAGACTGTATGGTGTTCCTCTGCTGTTAAATTGGGAAATGGCTCAATTCTTGGCTGTGGCATTGAGCTACTTGAGTTCCTTCTTTGCAGCAAAGATACTGCTTTCTCTACCTGGGATGTTGATTGCTCTACATGTATTTTCTACTCATCCTATTTCTGGACTATTTCCTAATTTCTCCAGGCCATTGCATCTATCCTATCAGCCACTGCACCTAGCTGCTTCATTAATGCTTTAGTATGAGCTGACAACATACTTGCTAATGTAGGTGGTGGTGATGTTACAATGGCCACTTGCTGGTCTTCAACTGAGGGTACTGTGTTTGCTACATTCTTATCTGCCTGAGCATAACAGTCAGCTTGTGGCCCCACAGAGGTTCTCAATTGCCTACTTGACTGAGAGCCTGAGGAGTCTGCATTATCACCTTCAATGGGCACACTATCCACAGGTCCTTTTTTGGATATAGCCCTGCTTGTTGCCCTGATTGTCAAAGCAAGCTGTTGTCCAACCATTCTTCTGTTGCTGTCAGCAGTGGGGTTTGGTTGAGAAGCAGACAGCTTTGCTTTATTTTTTGGTGGCATATATTTGGAAGTGGTCAAACCAAAGGGGAAATAGTGTTATATATATGTATGTATGTGGTGTCACAACATCATTTATAATGCTTACTATGGTGGGTCATCATTGAATCTTACATTCATGTAGGTGCAATGTCTCAGATACAATACTGTCTTGAGTACGCATGAGTTTTGACCAAGAAGTGATATAATGGCATTATGTTGTTGAAGGTCAAACTGTTTGCCCCATAGACAAGACTACTTTGATTCAGCACTGTGAGAGAAGAGAAAAGCAACCATGTGGCTATTATGGCAAGCCTCTCAGCCATGAAGCACATAGAGAGCATAGGATGTATTACAAGGATCATGGCCAGTGTTTTGCCACCCAATTCATATTTGTCCATTCATTGGTCACTACCATCCAACATTATCTTGCCAGCCAGTTGATACTTCTGTATTGGCACCTAGCTGTCTTTGTCACCTTGCACAAACTGAGCCAGGTGAGGTTGTGATGCCTTTAGGCTCCCCTCAGCCATCTGAATATGGCATGCAGAGTGATAGCTCTGGCAAAGAAGGTTCACTGATGGACTTTGAGCCTATATCCCCTAACAACAGTACCAAGCATGAGACCAGTCAAATCTCAATATTCAATCAGACAACACCTCTTGAAACAAATGCCAAGGATACTTTATGGAGCCAAGTGAGCCTAGTAATCCATCTACTGGTGAATGATGTAATATTGTGGCTAGAGAAGTTGTGCATTTCCAATAATATCAGTAATGGGGGCTTTGAGGATTTATTACTACTTCTTGCCAAGATCCTAACAGGATGCAACTTACCATATACATGGTACAAGTGGACAACCTTCATGCAGCTGGCAACATACAATCCACAGACTGTCCAGATTCCACCATGTGTTAACAGCTGCATGGCATTCACATCCAGAAATTCTACCATTGTGATATGTCCAAATTGTCAGGAATCCACCACATTTGAGGGAAAACATTGTTCACACTCTGGATATATTCTGGTCATACCCCATCTGAGGAAGCTGATGCATTCAAACAAATATTGCAAAGCTATATAGTACTGCACTTAGTATCAATCAAGCGCAAACATATCCAATATGTTTGATGGCAACCATTATAAACAGCTAAGAAGCAAGGGCTACTTTGAAGGTATGTATGACCATGTCTTTGCTTTAGCACCTAATGGATCCTCATTAAACAAGTACTCTGCCAGCAAATCCTGCTGGCTACTGATTATCATCAATTTCAATCTGCCACCCATCTTGCAGTATCTGGGCAATAATCTGATGGTAGTCTCACTGGTATCTGGGCCTAAATCACTGTCCAACCTGGATAGCTACCTGTATCCATTGCTGGCCGAGTTTTGTATGCTTTCCAGCAGGATAGCAGTAAATGACCATCATGTAAAAGAGCACATTATTATCTGCATTAGAGATACTCCAGCCATCAGCAAGATAGCAAGTTTTTCCAGGCACAATGGATGGTATTGCTGTCAAGTGTGTGAGATCCCAGGGATTTACTCCATAACTGACACACATCATTATTACCTAAACATCAGCACTAAGAACATCATCTTTCCACAGAGAGAACATACAGAAGTCAGTATGCAATTGCAGCAAAGCTGGCCAGCTGTAAGCCATTGGCCAGAATATGGAATCAATCAGAAGCTGGAGATACTTAGGATAGAGGTTGTATGTTGTAGCAAAACCTTTCCACCGGGAGCAATGCATTTACTTTTCAACAATATCCCCACACTGATGACCAAGTTGTACATGTGGCATTTCAAGCCAAATAAGCCCTTTAAGATACCGCAGAAATTTGAAAAAATTGGCAAGATATTACAGTGTGTCTGCTACCCTAAGTACTTTTCATGGGCTCCAATTAATATTCATATGCACATGCAACAATCAAATGAAAAGACTGGATGAACTGGATATGTATTTATTCAAGTGGCATTTGGAAGCCATTCCTACCAAAAGTACATTGGAAGCATTAGGAGGTATACATGGACATTGTAGGAATATTTATCCAGAAGTGGATCACCAATGCCAACCAGACGCATCTACAGCTGTTGTGTGAGGAGTTTGTGACAGGATTTGAGTGGCTATACTACAAACATAAAGCTGAATGCTTAGATCTCTGCCACTACTGTATTCATTCTCTACTCCATCTTACATGGTGTGTGGAGAACATTGGGCCTTGCTTCACCTTTTGGGAGTTTCCTATGGGGTGGATGTGTGGGGATATAGGAAGTCAAGTCAAGTTGCAGGTACTACTATATTCCAATCTCATTGAGAATATTACCTTCACGTCTGTCATGGATGTGATGAGTTTGCACATGAAGGACAGCCAGGAAGAGTTGGAAATTACTGAGGACAAATGTGCACATAGAGACACCTATGCCTATGGCATTAAGAAGCTAAGCAGCCCCAATGCATGGGTAATCAGTTAAGTAATACAAAATTGCGTTGGGTGCAACAAGCAACTAAGTTTTATTAGGAAAACTCTACCTAGGTATGTTGGATCTCTCATGGTCACAAGCCAACTTCTACGCCATTCAATACAGAATTCATACAAACAAAAGCCAGAGTGCACCTATAAGGGGGGCTAGAATCCAGCAGGGAGAAAGAATATATTGGCTAAATACCAAGAAGTTCCTTGCGGATATTCAGGAGGTATTTATGGCAGAAGTGGCCACAACCAAGCATAAGTTTGCAAGATGTATATGTTACCAGCAGTACAAGGTATATGGTAACCTTGCAAGTAGCACACTAAAAAGCTGTAAAGTCAAGGTGATAGAAGTATGCCAATTGCAGCAGGTGTGCGCATTTGCAGAGGTTAGTAAGCAGGAGGCCATAATACTTTTGATTCAAACTATATGTGGAATACCCAAGGTTGTAGTGGGTAAGCAAATAAAGAGGGGTGATTCTACAGTGGAATATATGAATTGCACAAGGGGAGGTAGAAAAAGGAAATACCACTTGGTAAACTGGTACAGTAGCATTATACAGAACTAGCTGTAGGCTGTCATACAGCCAATATTATGCCATCAGAGTCTTGCTGTGAGGCTGTTGCAATACCATCAAGTTTCTTGCCATACAAGGCAATTGGATGTCCTGGCCAATTGGATCCACTTAGAACAGTTACAATATGCTAAAAGACCACAACAATACCATGCAAATATTAGACTTGTTCCATTGGATGGTGCCACATTGAGCCATGATTGCCAAATGATGCCATAGTGTGCCAGGGAGGCCAAGTGCACCTAAACTTGGCCACAGAGTGTGAAACACAGCTCTGCATCTTCATGTAAAGCAGCCCCTGAGTTTCACCTATTATGCTGGAGAAAATCTATTTTTTGACCTTTTTTTTAGATCAATGTTATGCAGGATGTGTGAGAGCAGAGAAGGACTGAAGATATGCATCTGGTACTCAATACCCATGGCACTCTGAATCTGGCTCCTGTGGCTTGTAACATGTCTCAAAAATGAATGACACTATCTAGGTCCACCAGTACAATCTGGCACTATAAGTGTTTATATAGGTCTTACTTTAGGGCTAATTATCAAATATAGTGCCAGATGATACCAGTGGACTAAGATAGTGCCATTCATTCTTGAGGCATGTTACAAGCCACAGGAGCTAGATTGAGAGTGTCATGGATATTAGATTTTTTCCATTGTGCCATTGATCATAGTGCCAGAAAGTGCTGAATATTTTGATATTAAATTGATATTTTAGGGTCATATGCATGTCAATTTTGATTCCTAATTGGCACTGTATGGCACCATCTGGCACTCTGTGGCAGGATCAGGCACCATCTGGCATGCTATGGCTCTATTGGGCACTATGATCAGCTGGAATGAAGGAACAAGTCTATAGAGTACCAGATGCATATCTTCAGTCCTTCTGTGCTCTTACACATCCTGCACAACATTGATAAAATAAAAAAGGTCAAAAAATGGATATTCTCCAACACAATGGTGAAACACATGGGCTGCTTTGCATGAAGATGCAGAGCTATGCTTTGCACTGTGTGGCCAAGTATAGGGTCACCTAGCATCCCTGGCACACAATGGCATCATCTGGCAATTGTGGCTCAATGTGGTACTATTCAACAGGATAAATCTATTGTTACAGCACCAATTAAATCTTTAAAGTTTTATCCCCTTATTTGGTTATCAAATTAGCAAAACACTGTTGTGATCCCATCATAAGATTGTAAGGAGGGTCACTAATTCCAGGCTGCTGGTATTATGACAGTCCCTGAACAGGATCCTGACAGCTGATCTGGATCAGATCCACCCGCAGGACCAAATTATTCATCATAGGGATCATCATTCCACAGAGAGAACATAGAGAAGTCAACATGCAATTGCAGCAAAGCTGGCAAGCTATAATCCATTGGCCAGAATTTTGAATCAATTGGAAACTGGAGATACTTAAGATAGAGGGTATTTGTTAGAGCAAAAGCTTTCAACTGGGAGCAATGCATTTGGTTTCAACAATATCCCTATACTGATGACCAAGTTGTACATTTGGCATTTCAAGCTAAATGTTCCCTTTGAAATACCAGAGAAATCTGACAGATTGGGAGCCATATGTTGACATTGTAGAAATATTTTGTGGGTTATTACTGACTGTACTTGGTGAGTGGGAGAGCCTGTACATTGTGGTGGTGTAGAGGTACTCCTGGGAGAAGCTACACAACTCAAGTTGTGTGAGGTGTCTGATGGGTGCAATAACCTCTGTGTCTAAACTGCTGGTGTCTTGGTCAATATGTCACTATGGTAAAAGCTCCTGCTTCTCTATATTCCTAGGTGCTCCAAGTGTCTCCAAAGGCCTCTGTGTGTCTTGTCCACTACCCTGAAAAGCCCCTTGATGGCAGGTCTGAGATGTACTGTTGAAGGCAGGTGTAGTGATCAACTGCTAATCAATAAGGGAGAAGTGTTAATGATACAAGGGATGATTTATTTATGAGGGATTGCTTTCCCTTAAATACTTTTCCTGATTGCCAGGTGATTACTATTGACAAGGTTCTAGAAGATTCTAGGTATCAGTGGAAATCTTGATGACATCACTATGAGCTAAAAATATACCAAGAATGTCCTGGAAGGTTCTAAAAGGCACAGCACATTCAACCAATCAGGAATCAGTAGTCTGAAACCTGTGCAAAATAAAAATACCATGTGGTATTCAAATGGTAGGGATGGTAACACAGACTTAGGTCATGTGTCATGGGTACTGACATGGGTACTTGCCTTATGTAGATACATATACTGATCACAAAGCTGAATAACATCTGGGATAACTAATGCTAATAACTAATCAGGGTAAACATCATATGGGGATAATACTGATAATATGGGCAAAAGAAGAATGGGATAATACTGATAAGATAAAATATGGATAAGTATATCATAATTGCTATATGAGTAAACTTGTCTGTGGGAGGTATGTTTACCCTACCACAATGTTAAGTCAGTACCACTTGGTTCAGAATAGCTTCCAATAGAAGGTAGCAAGGTAATAAAGACTTGTGCCTATTTCTGTCCAAATCCTCTTCTCCTCTCACTTGGTTCAATATGGTAGATATATATACCACTTGGGGGGCTTAGATAATAGACAATGTGTTATAAAATAGTGGTGTGAACACCATCCTGTTATGGTAAGTGTTCTAACTAGATAAGGGCAGGGATAGGAGGGAGGGTGCATGGGGGAATCATAGGGAGAATACTGGGGGACTTTGGGTAGGACTCTGTGGAGAACTCTTGGGCAAAGAGTGGGTACTGCATTTAGTACTCACATATTTATCCAGAAGCAGATCACCAATGCCAAATTGACGCATCTATGGCTATTGTGCAGGGAGTTTGTGATGGAATTTGAGCAGCTATGCTACAAATATAAAGCTGAACACTTAGATCTCTGCCGCTACTGTATTCATTCTCTACTCCATCTTGCATGGTGTATGGAGAATATTGGGCCTTGCTCCAAATTTTGGGAGTTTCCTATGGAGTGGATGTGTGGGGAGATAGGAAGACATGTCAAGTCCCAGGTACTATCATATCCCAATCTCATCAAGAATATTACCTTCAAGTCCATCATGGATTTGATGAGTTAGCATATGGCGGATAGCCAGGAAGAGTTGGAAAATACTGAGGGCAAATGTGCATATGGAGACACCAATGCCTATGGCATTGAGAAGCTAAGCAGTCCCAATTCATGGGTAATAAGTTAAGTAATGCATAATTGGGTTGGGTGTAACAAGCAACTAATTTTTATTAATAAAGCTCTACCAAGGTATGCAAGATTTTGCATGGTCACAGGCCAACTTCTACACCATTCAATACAGAATTCACACAAACAAAAGCCAGAGTGCACATATACAGGGGACTAGAATCCAGCAGGGAGACGGATTATATTGGCTAAATACCAAGAAGCTTTTTGTTGATATTCAGGAGGTATTTATGGCAGAAGTGGCCACAACCAAGCATAAGTTTGCAAGATGTAAATGTTACCAGCAGTAAAAGGTATATGGTAACTTTTCAAGTATCACACTAAAAAGCTGCAAAGTTGAGGTGATAGAGGTATGTCAATTGTGGCATGTGTGCATGTTTGTAGAGGTTAGTAAGCAGGAGGCCATAGTTTCTTTTGATTCAAACTATATGTGGAATACCCAAGGTAGTAGTGGGTAAGCAAATAAAGAGGGGTGATTCAACAGTGGAATATATGAATTGCACAAGGGGAGGTAGAAAAAGGAAATACCATTTGGTAAACTGGTACAGTAGCATTATACAGAACTAGCTGTAGGCTGTCATACAGCCAATATTATGCCATCAGAGTCTTGCTGTGAGGCTGTTGTAATACCATCAAGTTTCTTGCCATAAAAAGCAATTGGATGTCCTGGCTGGTTGGATCCACTTAAAATAGTTGAAGAGTGCAAAAAGACCACAATAATATCATACAATTATTCTCACAACACCAATAAAATCTTGTCAAGTTTTATCACTTTATTTGGTTGTAAAATTTGCAAAATAGCATTGTCATACTCTCACAAGATTGTTAAGAGGGTCACTAATTCAAAGCTGCTGGTATTATGACAATCTCTAAGCGGGATCCTGATGGCTGATCTGGATCAGATCCACCTGTGGGACCAAATTATTTTTCATAGGAAATAGATGATATAACTGTCATTAATATACTTAATCTAGGGGTCAAATTTACTGTAGGCAGTGCTTCTTACTTCTACCATGGTGTTCTGACCTTCTGTTGAATATTAGGCATATTTAATTCTGTGGTAACCTTGCCTTATTTGGAAATCACTTTCCTTTCAGTGAAGTTATTTTCTCAAATGGAAGTTCTGAGCTGCTCTTTAACCTAAAGGGGTGTAGTGTAGAAGTCTCTAAAGGGCTCTTTAGACCTAAAGGGGTGTCTTTAGAGTAAAAGGCCTTTCTGTTGTGGTCACTAAAGTGGACTTTACACTAAAGGGGTGCCTCAAGGAGCTTCTTCAGAGTAAAAGGGCTTCTTCAAGGGGTCTCTAAAGGTGTATCTAAAGGGGTGTGTTAAGAGTAAAGGGGCTTCTTAGAGGGGACTTTTCTGACCAAAAAGTGTCAGCTTTAATGTAGAACTTAGATTGAATTCTTGTGAGCTTTGCAGTCCCTTTACTGACGTAATACCAATCAAAGACAGAATACTCAACAGTGCAAGTGATGCAGGGGAAGTCTTATAACCTTTAAACTTGTAAATGTAGCTTGGGGACTCTGGAAAGAGAGGCTCTCCATTTTTTTTCAGCTGGGGAAGTCATATATATGAAAATTCTGAAGGTTCAAAGTTTGTGGGGAATTGCACAAGCAATGCATATGACACAAAGCTAAAATTTTGCAGTGGTGTAGATTGAACATTGGCACAACACCTGTGAGAATATCACATTGCTTGATTGGCAGTTTGAAAGTTACACACAGTTCAAGCCACCATAGTAATCCTAGTAACAAAGGCCTATTTTATATGGTAATTGGACTCTTTTGATCATAACTCCTTGAGTACAACTTCAAGTGAGCTGCAATTTGAAACATGTGTTGGCTACTGAGTGTTCTGCATGACATAGTATTTGTAGGTGGATTGCTTCTCAGGGTCTGGAGCTTTTGTCTTTCAAAGTTGGAAATTTTTGATCTTCCATATGTGTGTTACAACAGCAAAAGCAAAATAAAGAAATGGGTGCATTATTGTTTTTGAGATATTAGGCTTGTTCTGTTGGATAGTGCCACATTGAGCCATGAGTGCCAAATGATGCCATTGTGTGCCAGAGGGGCCAAGTGAGCCAATACTCAGCCACAGAGTGTGAAACATATATCTGCATCTTTATGCAAAGCAGCTCCTGTGTTACACTCATTGTGATGGAGAAAATCCTTTTTTTGACCTTTTTTTTTAGGTCAATGTTTTACAGGATGTGCAAGAGCACTAAAGGATTGAAGATATGCATCTGGTACTAAATACCCATGGCACTCTGAATCTTGCTCCTGTGGCTTGTAACATGTCACAAAAATGCATGGCACTCTCTTGGTCCACTGGTACTATCTGGCACTATAGGTGCCTTGTATTGATCTTACTTTAGGGCTAATATTTAAATATAGTGCCAGATAGAACCAGTGGACCAAGATAGTGCCATGGATTTTTGTGACATGTTACAAGCCACAGGAGCTAGATTCATAGTGCCATGGGCATTGAGTACCAGATGCATATCTTCAATCCTTTAGTGCTCTTACACATCCTTCACAATATTGATCCACAAAAACAGGTCAAAAAAATGGATTTTCTCCTGCATCATAGGTGAAACACAGGGGATGCTTTGCATGAAGATGCAGATCTATGTTTCACACTCTGTGGCCAAGTATAGGCTCACTTGGCCTCTCTGGCACACAATGGCATCATTTGGCACTTATGGCTCAATGTGGCACAATCCAACAGAACAAGTCTTTTGTTGTAATGGAACACTTTCCATTACCACAGTTGCTGCTGCCTTTAATTGGTCTCGGGCAGCTCCATTGTTGGTAATCACTGTGTATTAATGCATATTCCTCTTCCTTCTTGTGGGTGCTTGATGGACTCTGGGGCTAATACAAGCCCTTAGAACCTGCCTGTCAGGCTATTCTGGATGGTAACTAACACATCCTCATCAGTGGTTGGTACACCCATAGATTCCATCTCATCCACCAGCAGTGTAATTTGGTTAATTAGATATTTCATTTCTTCTCCTGGCAGCATATTTGGGTTAATAAATTTTTGTCTAAAATGCATTTTGTTGGCAGCTGAGCATGACTAGTATATGTCTTCTAATGCCTTTCTGGCATTCTTTATGGTTTTTGCTCTTGATCATTGAATTAGCAGTTTGTCTTTGGCATTAAAGCAAATGCAATTAAAGGCACTTTGTTCTTTCTTCTGGTACTTTAAGGCTTCCTCTCCCACGTTTATAGGAGGGCATTCTTCTCCCATGACAATATCCCAAAGGGCTCTTTCATGCAGCAGCATCTTCACCTTGACCTTCCACATTTAGTAATTACATCAATCCAACTTTTCAGCAGAGAGAAAGCTCCAGTAATAGAAGTAGTAGACATTATAGAGAGTGATAGCTTGAGGCTTGTAGCTTGCTGTAAGAGTCTTGGAGTTATTGGAAGTGCCTAGGAGGACAAGTAGACTACATAGTGTTCACTTAATGATTTATTGAATGTAAAGTAGTATTTATACTTTCACATGCTCTTGGTATAGCAAACATATAGAATAGGCTTAGGAAGATCCCAAGTACATGTGTGCAAACTTTGGGGCTGTTTGGACAACTTTAAGAATTTTCATGTTCTGGATACATGGTATTTTGGTGAAAATATTTTAAGTAAATCCCAGCTAGGAGTTTGGTCTGTGTTTTCTAGGATTTCAAGGTAATGATTACAGTGACCAAGTTAGGTGAGTATTTAGTGAACTTCCAGTTTCTACAACACTCCCACTCAACTAAATGCTCATACTGACTAGTTGTAATTGTCACTTAAGATATTGCAAATAATTATGCACATGACTTTAGCAGTATAGACCAGACACATGTGTTGGTGCCTCAGCTTCAGGAACCAAGGAGATTTTTAACATGCTTTTGCCCCAAATGACTAATATATTGCATTATATATTAGTAGAGCTATGTGGCTTCTGAGAGTAATATACACAGGATTCTTCAAGATAACAACTCCAAAGTTTCTAACAGAGTACAAATGATTACCTTAGGAATCAGTAGGTGAGATTTAAGAGGAAGTATACCAACAATGACTGCTTTGTCTAGATTGCACCAGTACTCCTTGCTGGATTGTTCTCTAGGCCCTGCAATGCCAGCATACAGGGGCATGTCAGTGCATGTAAGTATAGCATTGTGCTGGACTTGACCAAGGGCCCCACCAATGTCTTCTGTTGAGCCTGCACACACTGCTACACCTAAGCATCAGAAAGTTGTTTCTGAAGAGCTCACAGATAAACACCGACTGGAAGTACCTCCACTGCAGGAGCATTTAGCATGTAAAAGAACACAACAGCACATGGCACTTCAGGCTGGTTCTGCAATATCCCTGAGAGATATGCAGCACAGCCATAAAGCAGCACTTCAACCATCAGCCAGGAGGCAACCTACTGACTACAAGCACCCAAGTAGCCAAGATGATTGTCAGCAAGTAAGTAGTTCAGGTATACAAAGTAAGTAGCTGCCAAATGCTTCAGTAGTAATTTCAGTAAGAGAGTAAATTGTGAGAACTTAATATGATTGAGCTAAATAGCAATTGTTTGTCATGATCCAAGCAATTCTTTGTTTCTGTCATTGCACTCTAATCATTGTACACCAATGATCATTTAGTGCTAGATGTAAGTGCTTTCATTGTTTTGCCACATTTGAGACAACAACCATTCAAATAAGCACCCTGCATATTTATACCTCATGTTTTACACTGGCACAGTTGTTTGATTTGTTTTGCAGCTACCCAATTGGTTACATGCTAGCTATGACCCTCTGTCTAATTGCTCAGATTGGGATTTATTTGCTGAATTAGCAAAATGTGATATTTGATGGCAAATTAGGTGGCTTGTGTATTGGTCAATAAGCCAATTGAGGGCTCATATTTCAGTATACTTGTGACCAATCAATTACTGACACATCATCCAACTGGATTGATGCTAATCAAAATGGTAAGTATTAGTATAGTCCATAGTGCAATATGCATTTGTTGCCATTTACATCAAAGAAACTTATCCAAGTACCAGATTTTGCCTACAATAACCCTTATGAGATATAATTATAATGATCCCATCAAAAGACCCTCACAAATTTAAAGCCCCATCACAAAGAGGTATTGATCCTATCAGAACAGTGTGCAAGGACTGTCAAAAAGTAATTGCACCCCAGATTTCACAAAAAGCTTAGCCATAATTTAGTATCACAGCAATACACAAGTGGCTTTTGATTTGCTCTCTGCCAATTCTCTCTCATTCAGAACTTGAGCACTCAATCACCTCCTATATTTGTGTACATGGATTGGCTATTGCCTATTTTTCACACTCCTTACTTCCAGACTCAATCATTTCTCTTACTAATTATGCATACCAAATAATTTATTCCTATTGAAACTTCACTTGTGTCTCAATTCCCAATTGTATTGGCCTATACAAGTCTCTATACTCCACACTAGCATTGGGTGCAACCCTACACTCTGCAAGTAACTCCATTAAAATCCACCACTCAATAAGTATTTCTGCTGTAACGCTCTGGTTCCACAACTTTGGCAGGAACCCAACAGCTTTATGCCACTGTTCATTCATTGGTTCCCACACATCCTGGTCTTCAGCTGGTACTGCAAGGTCTAGCAACTCATATGCCAGTCTTTGGAATAAATCCTTGCAATATTCAAGTGCATTTTCTTGTGCACTGCACTTGAAGAGCTGCTGCAACCTCTTTGTGTGCCTATTAATGTTCCAATATTCCACCGAAGGCATTGGTACAACCTTTTGAGTTCCTGATGTTGAAGCTTGGTCTATCAGTGGGATGTCCATTATGTCAGCAATAGACCAATTGCCTTTCTCTGCAAACTCTTCTACCTCACTGGAGTGTAGCTGAACTGGCTGTGCTTCCAACTCTTGTGAGAACAGCTGTTTTCTTGTTGGGAATTTGTCTTGACTACAATGTGATTCAGTCTGTTCTGGGCTTACGGCATTAATTGGCAAGAACTGTAGCTTTTTCTTATGCTTTCCTGTTGCTGACTGGAATAGGTTTTTTCACTTGACCTTTTCCTTTATCAATGCCAGGTCTTTCACTGCTACTTTGTATGAGTGCTACTTGTATTAAACTACATTTTCTCTTGGGTGGATGATGCTCTACTGCAACTGTTTGGGCCTGCTTGGCCCTTTCTGACACTCTATGGGCAGCCTTGCATTTCTTTTGTGCTTGTAGTGAGCTCTCAGCCATAGTTGCAACAGGCTCTTGAGGTAGGGTCTTATCACTGCCAGTTCCTTCACGCCACTTTGACTGAGTGCTTTTGGAGTGAAAATGCACTTTTTCCTTGATAAATGTTGTGATGGTGCTTCCATGTCTGCCTGCTTGTTCCTTATCTGCACTCTTCCAGCTATCTGACATCTCTTTGATGCTTGTTTAGAACTTTTAGCCCTGCTTGTAATGGGCTCTTGAGGAAGGCACTGGTCTTGAGCTATTGCACCCTTATTCTTCTGCCTTTGATAGTTTCTGCTATTCTTGAGATACTTTGCTAGTATACTAATGCTGGCCCAAAAATCATTTGCTTGTTTGAATCCAGAGTAATGCTCATTGCAAAATTCTAGCACATTCTGATTGGCCTTGATTTCCTGATGGTCTCATGGCATGCCAGCCTTTAGGTGATGGCATGCTAGACTTCTTACAACCTATTGAATATTAGCCCACTCTCCATCATTCACTCAACTGCTTCATAGGTCTTCAATGTCTTTTAATTTTTAGGCTTTGTTATCAACACTACATTTTCTCCCTCCCATGCTATGATGCATCTTTCTGTAGGCTTTATCTTTGGGCATGGTTGTTGTGCTTCAAAGACTATGCAGTATTCATCTGCTGCTACATAAAATAGTAGCTCAATTCTTAGCTGTAACATTGAGCCACTTGGGTTTCTCTGTTGCAGGAAAGATATTGCTTTCTCTAGCTGGGATATGCTTTAAGAGTGTTGGAGATATTGGAGGTGATTTGGAGAACAAGTAGATTATGTGGATTTCACTTAATCATTTATGGAATGTAAAAGTAGTATTTATACTTGTACAGGGTCTTGGCATTACAAGCATGTAGAATAGGCTAAGGAAGGTCCCAAGAACATATGTGCAAAGTTTGGGGCTGTTTGGACAACTTTGAGAATCTTCATGTTTTGGGTACCTGGTATTTTGGTGAAAATATCCAAAGTAAATCCCAACAAGGAATTTGGTCAGTATTCTCTAGGATTTGAAGGTAGTGATCTAAGTGACTAAGTTTGGTAAATATTCAGGTGGATTTCCAAATTTCTACTACATGATTTTGATTGCTTTACACATATTATCTGCTCATCCAGTTTCTGGACTATTTCCTGATTTCTCTGGGCCATTGCATCTGTCCTATCAGCCACCGCACCTAAATGCCTCATGAATGCTTTGGTTTGAGCTGACAACATACTTGCTAATATGGGTGGTGGCAATGTTATGACAGCCACTTGCTGGTCTTCAGCCAAATGTACTGCAATTGCTAAATTCTCATCTACCTCAGCATTATGGTGAGCTTGCAGCTCAGCAGAGATTCTCAATTGCCTACTTGACTAAGAGCCCAAGGAGTCTGCATTATTGCCTTTAGTGGGCACAATGTTAACATGGCCTTTTTTGGATGTAGCCCTACTTGTTGCACTGAATGTCAAAGCAAGCTGTTGTCCAACTGCTATTCTCCTGCAGTCAGCAGTGGGGCTTGGTTGGAAACCACAAAACTTTATTGTATTTTATAGCGGCTTATTTACTGAAGTGAGTCAAAATGAAGCAGAAAAAGTGCTATGTATACATGTATATATAGTATCACAACTTAAGCTATACTACTTACTATGGTGCTCATCATTGAGTCTTACATTCATGTAGTTATAATGTCTCAAATTCAAGACTGTCTTAAATTTGCATGTGTATTGACCAAAAAGTGATATATTGATGTTACATTGATGAGTGTCAAACTGCTTGCCCCATGGACAAGACTACTTTGATTCAATGCCATAAGAGAAGAGAAAAGCAACCATGTGGGCATTGTGGTATGCCTATCAGCCATGAAGCATGCAGATAGCATAGGAAGTACTGTGGCAAGAGTATCAGAGCTATTGTAAGTGATTGCAAGGATAAGTAGATTAAGTGGTTTTCACATAATGATTTGTTGAATGTAAAAGTAGCATTATACTTTTACATCATTGTGGCATAACAAGCACATAGAATAGGGTCAAGAAGGTTCCAAGAACATGTTTGCAGGGTTTGGGGCTGTTTGGACAACTTTGAGAATTTTCATGTTTTGGGTACCTGATATTTTTGTGAAAATATTCTAGGTAAGTTCCAACAAGGAATTAGGTCAGTATTCTTTAGAATTTGAAGGTAATGATCTAAGTGACAGAATATGGAATTAATTGGAAACCAGAGATATTGAAGATAGAGGATATCTGATGGAGCAAAAGCATTCCACAGGGAGCAATGCATTTGCTTTTCAATAATATTCCTGTACTCATGACCAAATTGTACACAGGGCATTTCATGCTAAATGAGCCCTTCAAGATGCCAGAGCAATTTCAAAAAATTGGCAAGATATTACAGAGTATCTGATGTGGTGGTGTCCAAGCAAGAGATACATCTAACACATGTCAAATGCTTCATGTTTGGGGTGTTCATTGGGTGCAACAACCTCTGGAAAAAGCTTGCTGGGAATACTTGGGTTTTGTCCCTACTCTAAGGTGAAGGGGAATAAAGCTATAAGCTTGTCAAGGGAAAACTATTGAGCTACAATCACCAGCTTTGTTGGCATCTTTACAAAAGTATGTGCTGGGTACAGCATCCTCCAAGATGACAATGTACCAAAGCTTCCAAAGTCAAAACAGCTGTACACTCCACCAGCAGGGACTTAATAAGAATGCAGCTGTGGTCAATAGTTGTAACTACAGATAAGTATCTTTGTCTATACAGGAACAAACTTGGCAAAGAATCAAATATGATAAAAGGTGCCTGCCCTGAGTATTCCGCACAAGTAGTGCCTCCAAGGTCAGTAGGTGGGCAGGGTGGTTTCTTGGGAGTGCCCCATGGTTTGAGATTGGAAGTTCCAGAGGCAGCAGGTAGCAGTGATCACACTAATCGCAAAGTTGATATATTAATAAAAGGGATGCTGATTATGTTGAAATGTTTCAAGAGATAAATTGGAAGTGAATTGGAGAGTTAGAAGATTTACATGATATTCACTTGTTGTTTTATTGAGCTACAGCAGAGTATTTGTACTTATTGCAGAACTATGTAAATGTAGCTATTTGGTAGCTGTTAGCGGAGTCTCAGGAGTACATGTGCCAAGTTTCAGCTCATTTGGACAAATTTCAGATTTTCCTACAATTCTGTACTTCTCTAATTTCTAATAATCAGTAAATATCTTACAAACTAATTTCTAAGTTGATAATCTGAAAGACATCATTTCACTAAGTGCTAGTTCAAAATATATTAATATTTAGGTGCACTCCTAATTATTTAAACCAGGTTAATTGTTGAGGGATTGACTCCCTTATATACTTTTCTTGCTGGCAATGTGATTACTAATAACAGTGTGCCAGAAGGTTCTGGATATTAATAGAACTCTAAGTAAAATCAGTAAGAGCTAAGAACATTGTAAGTAGATGCCAGAAGGCTCTAAGAGGCACAGCACATCCAACCAATCAGCGATTAGTATTCTGAAGTCTGTGTAAGATAGGGCCACCATATATGGAATGAAATAGTAGTGTTGGTGACACAACTTGATCATGTATTACAGATCCTGGTGCAGGTATTTACCTAATATAGAAGCACTTACACCTAGTAATCTTACAGAAAGTACGGGATCATTTATGCAATAAATAGCCAGCTATTATAGTTAACTGGCTTATGTAATAACACTGATCAGATAAGACAAATGGGATCAAATTAAAATAAGGGTGGTAGAGAAGTAGGGAAGTGAAAAAATATGGGAATGGGCACATCTGTCAGTGGGCATCACTATGGCCCCACAGTTGAAATATTGAACTCTTTGGCATCATTCTGTAGCTAAAATTTTACTTTACAATTCTGGACTAGTCTTGGTCACTGTGAGACTGATATACAGCTTAAACCTTGCCATTTTCTTCAGATCTATGATCTTATGATTATTCCCCTATAGTCAGGATCAAAATAGCATTGATACTAACTATTATGTACTAACCCTGAAACTTGTACAGAATGCTCCTGAATATTGAGAAGCCCTCCTTGCTTTGTGTTACAGTTGTATTACTTGGCTCACCTTTGTGAGTTTCCTATGGAGTAGATGTGTGGGTGGATAGGGAGTCAAGTCAAGTTACAAGTACTTCAATATCCCAAGCTCATCAGGGATTTCACCTTCACATCTGGTATGCATATGGTTTGTTGATAAATGGAGGGTTAGTAGGAGAGTTGGAAACTACAGTTAATGGACATGCATATTGACACCTATGTAATTGGCATTAAGAAGCTAAGCAGCTCCAAAATGTGGGTAATTAGTCAAGTAACACAAAGCTGTGTTGGACACAAAGATCAACAAATTTCTATTTGAATGGCTCTACTAAAGTATGGCAGGTCTCTGCTGGCTGCATGCCAGCTTCTGTATCATTCTATCTAGAGTTAGCACAAATAAGACCCAGAACAAATGCACAAGAGGGACTGTACTCTGCAGGAAGAAGGAATGTATTGGCCAAAAACCAAAAGGTTCTTTGCAGATATTTGGGAGGTATTCATGGCAAAAGTGGCTACAACCAAACATTTGCTTGCTAGTTGTACATCATGCCAACAATACAAGGTATATGGCAACTTTTAAGTGGCAAACTAAACAGCTATAAAACTGAGGTGATAGAAGCATCAATTGCAGCAGGTGGGCATGTATAGAAATAGGTAGGCAGGAGGCCATAGTTGTTTTTAATTTGAACTATACATGTTATACCTATGGTTGTAGTGGGTAAGCAAATAGATAATGATGATTCTGCAGTGGAACACATGTACAGCTCAAGAGAAGGCAAAAAGAAAATACCACTGGGTAAATCGGTACAGTAGTATTATAAGAAATAGCTGTAGGCTGCATTACTGGCACAAAAATGCCATCAGAGGTTCACAAAGTGGCCATCAAAACATCATCATGTTTTTATTACAAAAGGACACAGGGCGAGTTCTTCAGTTAGGTCTGCACAAATAAATGTGGACTGCAATGAGGCCATCAAAATAATATGCAACTCTTGGCAAAAGACTGTTCAAATACAGTCAGTTTCTTAACTTTATTGGTAGCAAACTTGGAAAATGCCGGCACATTACTGTTGTGCAATTATGTAGATGGTCAATAATTCCAAGCTGCTGGCACTATGATGGCCTCATTGCAGAGTTCTCACAGCTGGTTCATATTGGATATACCCGTAGAACTAAACTATATCTCATAGCAGTTCACCATGCCACTTCCAATCCTGCACAGAATATTACAACACTGACAATATATATGGCTGCATGTCTGGCGCTACAGCTTTACTTACAATGCTTATTATTGTGAGTTGTCATTTAAAGCTGCATTCATAATGGTGTAATGTTCCTAACAGGACTGTTTTATACTCCAGCTTTATAGTAAAAATGCCATATAATATTATTACATTATTCAATATTAAGCTTTTACCCACAGTTGAGACCACTTTGACTTTATGCCATAATTAAAAGGAGCATATAGCCTGTAGCTATTAAGCAGGCTCCATTGGATTATATTACATTGTGTCTAGCAGCTTAGGGTCCCTGATGGACTGGGCACCAAAACCATAAACATGATGCTACTGGGAGTTTGTAAATGGGCATATATTTAGTAACTTGTATCTGGGTTACTCAGGTCGGTATTATTACTGCTTTATTCACTCTTGACAGTGCTCTCAGCTGAGCTCTGCTGATGACAGCCTACTTCTAATGATGTGCCTGGTATCAAAGAGGATATTGTGACTTTCCTAGTTTACTGTTTTCTTCTGGTATGACTCTCCTCTGTACCTACCAAAATGCTGAGTTTTACAAGATTCCAAAGTGTACTCATTACTTTCACTCTGCGATTATTAGACTTACCATTGCTGGGAGCGCCTAGTCACTACCTGGAGATAAAGATCTCCACAGATATATGTGTCCAGACTAATACCCTGAGATATTACCAATAAAGCTGGATGTTACAGCCTGTAACTATACCTTCATATACTCCTAACTTGATCATGTAAATTATGTTGCAATTTAAGAAGTGATTTGGATATATGGAACTTATCAAGAAATAGTGATAATAGTTGAACTGTTGTTTATTAATAAAGAAGCTCAGTATTTATACTGTTGTAGAAGTAATACAGCTGTAACATTAAGTAAGGAGGGTTTCTGAATGTTCAGGAGCATTCTGTAATAGTTTCAGAGTCAGTACATAATGTTTAGTAACTGTGCTAATTTGATCATGACTATAAGGGAAAGATCATAAGATCATAGATCTTAAGAAAGTGGCAAAGTAAGAACTGTAAGTTAGTCCCTTAGTAACCAAGACTAATCCAGAATTGTTAAGTAAATATTTTGCTGCAGAATGATACCAAATAGTCCAATTTTTCAACACTCCCCTCAACTCAATAATTTCTTAATCCTAATTTCTCCCTGAGATTCCCTACTTGTGGCCTAGCTAGTGGTTTTGTCAATATATCTGCCACCATCTTGTCAGTTGGGCAGTACACTAACTCCACTAAGTTACTTTCTACAGCTTCCCTCACAAGGTAATGCTGTATATCAATGTGTCCAGTTCTGACATGATTAGTAGGATTTCTAGCTAATGGAATACAACTTTGATTATCCTTGTGAATGCACATTGATTCATCTAAATCAAAACCTAAGTCTTTGAATGATATGTGTAGCCATATAGCCTTGTTAATTGCTTGACATGCAGCCATATATTCAGCTTCAGTTGTAGATAGTGCCACAGTTGGTTGTTTCTTGCAATTCCAAGTAATAGCTGCACCAGCATAAAGAAATACATCTCCTGCAGTAGAGTGTCTGTCAATCAGATCCCTACCCCAATATGAGCCACTATTACCATCATCTCTTTGCCAATTAGCTACTCCAGAGTATTCCTGTACCAAATTTATGGAACCTTGAAGATATCTGACAGTCTGCTTAACTGCTACAATTTGATCTGATCCATAATTCTGCATGAGTTGATTGACTATTCCTGCTGCCACTGCAATATCTGAATGTGTAGACACCATCAAGTACATTGGGCTACCAACCATTGATTGATAGGGAAAGTTTTGCTCCATATTTGAGGTGTTCTCATCTATAACTGGCTGAGATTTGCTTAATTTTAGGTATTGTCCATAGGGGTAGCTGCTGGTTTGCAATTTTTACATTTTGAAGCAACTAAGAATGTCCCTGATGTACTTAAGCTGATTCAGCATAATTTTCAGCATAGGTGTGTCAAATATGACTTCAGTTCCAAGAAAATAGCTCAATTTTCCAAGATCTTTCATCTCAAACTTGCTGAAGAGATCTGATTTTGTCTGTTTAAGTGCCTCTTGGTCACTTGTAGCTATAATTAGGTTGTCCACATAAAGAACTAGGGTGCTCAAACCCTTTTTGAGATGTTTCACATATATACTGTGATCTGTGGTGCTAAGAGAGAACCCAATTTCCTCTAGATATGTGCCAATCATGTTGTACCATGCTCTAGGTGCCTGCTGAATCCCATACTGCAATTTAGGCAGCTGGCCAATGACTTTGGTGGCTTTCTGATCTGAATGCTGCTAAAACACAACATCCCTGCTCTTGATTAGCTTCTGAATTTTGCCATCATACACTCTATACCCTTTACTATCTTTGCAATATCCAAGAAAGATCCCTGTCCTACTCTTCGGTTCCAGCTTTGAGCTTTTTTTGTTAGGGATGTGATAAATAACATCACTATCAAAGATCTTGAGGTGCTGGATATCTGGTTCTTGCCTGTATATGCTTCAAAGATCTTCACATTGCTACTATTGTTTTATTTGCATATTCTGCTACTCTGTTTTGCTATGTAGTATGAAGAACTGTGGTCTTTTGAAGTATACCAGTAGATGAGCAGTAATTTGCAAACTCCTTTGAACAGTATTATCCTCCATTGTCATTTTGTAGTACCTTTGTTTTACACCCAATTCAAGCTTCTGCTATGTTCTTGAGGTGCTTAAACATCTCTAAAGATTCATTCTTTGTTTTGAGGAAGTACACTCATGTATATCTTGTTTTATCATCAATAAACGTCATAGAGTATCTCTTGGATCCAAAGGACAGTGTTCTCATGGGGCCACAAATATCTGAGTGTACAATAGCCAATATTTTGGTGTTAATAATGCCCTCTGAGCTCTGGAAATGTTGCCAGCTTGTTTGCCATTTAAACCTCACTTACAAACGTTCAAGAATTGAGTATTTTAGGCCTAAAACAAGCGAATTTTTACCAATTAGCTCATTATCTGCTCTCCAATGTGTCCTAGCCTCCTATGCCACATCTCCCAGTTTGTTTCATCAGTTTCAGCAATGTCAACATACTCAGGTACAATGATCTTGCATTGTAACTTGTATATATTATGATCTCTGATTCCCAAAGCTAATTTTTGTCCCTGAGCAGTTGCTTTACTGACTGAGAGTAGACTCTTAGCTATTCCAGGTACATAGAGTACGTCAGTCAGTCTTTCTATGTTGCCCCTGAGCTATTGCTCATATTTAGTTGTATAGATCCACTAGTGGTAGCTTCCAGAGCAGAGTTATCACCCAGATAAACCTTTCTTTTGGGAATAGTCTTTGAGTTGCTGAACCACTCCTTTATACCACAAATATGCTGAGATTCTCCAGATTTAGTATACCATTCATTACTTTGGTTACTTGCACTTTCTTGTATGGTTACAAATAACTGTTCATCAGTAGTTACATGCTTTGCCTGCTCTAGTTTCTGCTTTTCATCTGCTTGTTTCTTCTTGCATTCTCTTGCCCAGTGTCCGGGCTTTTTACACTAGTTGCAGCAACCAGGTTTTCATTGGTTTTGTTGCTTTCCCTTCTTTTCTGAGTGCCTTTGTGAACTGAATAAGGCAATATTTTCAGTTTTTCTGCTTGATCATTACATCTGAGTTCTTCATGGAGAAGTCTTCCTTTGACATAGTCTAAATTCAAACCATCTTTTCTGCTTTCAAAAGATAGTATGAGTGGCTCATACTTGTCTGGTAGGCTACAAAGCAGACAGAGTATCTGTTCTTCATCATCTACACCAGCATTATTACTGCAAAGTTCTTGTGCAAGTATCTCCATTCTGGTAATAAGTTGTAGCATGTCATCATCTGGCTTCTTCCCCATGTTGAGGAACTTTTGTTTCAACTAAAGGTTGCTTGATACTGATTTTGCTCTAAAGATCTTCTCTAAGGACTCCCATGCCGCTTTAGCAGTATTTGAGGCATGGATTTGTCCAATGAAGGAATCTTGCACAATGATACATATGGCATTAGAGGCCTTTATCTCCTTCTCTAGAAGCGTCTCCACTTCTTTGGCTGTTACTTTGGGCTCAACTTCTTTTCCTGTTACTATATTCCAAAGCTTTCTTTCCTTAAGGTGGATCTGCATCTTGATTCTCCAAAGTCTTCAGTTCTTTTCATCAAACCTCTTCCTTACAGGGAATATGTTTGTGTTGCTCTGTTTGCTGGTAGAAGTCATCTTTAGATTAGATTAAGGCAATTGGGGCTTATAACCTGCTGCAATTTAAGAAGTGATTTGGATATAAAGAACTTATCAAGAAATAGTAGTAATAGTTAAACTGTTGTTTCTGAATAGAGAAGCTCAGTATTTATACCTTTGTAGAAGTAATAGAGTTGCAACACTAAGTCAGGAGGGTTTCTCAATATTCAGGAGCATTCTGTAACAGTTTCAGGGTTAGTACATAATAGTTGATATCAGTGCTAATTTGATCCTGACTATAAGAGAATAATCATAAGATCATAGATCTGAAGAAAGTGGCAAAGTTCAAGCTGTAAATTAGTCCCACAGTGACCAAGACTAGTCCAGAATTGTTAAGTAAATATTTAGCTGCAGAATAATACCAAATAGTCCAATATTTCAGCACATTATTACCTACAAATCTTTCTACATACCAATCAGATTTCTTGTTGGGATTACTTGAAATGCTTATACAATACATCAGGCACACAGGGTACAGTAGTTCTCAAATCTGCCCAAACTGGCCAAACCTTGCATACATATTTTAGGACCTTCTAGACGTATTTACTGTACCTGTTTTGCTAAGACTATGCAAAGGTACAGATGCTACTTTTGCACTCAGTATAGCAATAAATGCAAGCACATGATCTATTGCTCTCTAAGTCACCTTCAATCTTGCCCAATCACTTACAGCAAGTGATGTGCCTAAGCAGTCACTTGCTGGAATGTCAACCACTGCTATAACAGTAATTTATTGCTTGGCTGAAAAGTTGGATGGATCTGACCACCAAGTCTGCATGCTAAGGAGGAAGAGGCTGCTGTAGGAACAATGCCTCTGGAATATTGAAAAGGAAGCAGCATGCCCTCCCAAAAGTTCAAGAGAAGAAGCCTTAAAAGAGTAGGAGAAAGTAAAAGTGTCTTTAACTTTATTTGCCTAATGTTAAAAATTAACTGCTTATTTAATGTCCAAGAGAAAAACAGCAAGTATATACAAAAAGGTATTTAAAAAAGCCTACCAGGCAAGTTCAGCTGCCAAGAAAATATCTCTTAGACAAGAACTTTTTGCTAAAGGCTGCTGCCAGTAGCACAAATAAGCATTATAATTTACATATCACCATATTGATAAAGCATTGCAATATGAGCATGTACAAACTGTATAAGACATTTACCCCCTGAATAACTTGGCTTACTGGTCTCAGGGCATTGTATTAGCTTTAAAGTCTAGAACTGAAGACTTGATCCTAAATTACACAATGGATGGCTCCAGGAAGGAAACTTGAGAAGAAATAAGCCCAAACAGCAAAGATGAAGAACAGGCCTTAACAAGCAATAACCAACAAAGGAAGTACTCAAAGCCTTTTAAAGGCAGCAGCTGCATTCCTTGCAGCTACTGCAAAAGGAAGTACACACATCTGACAGGTGCGCAAAAACAATCAATAACCGGCAGAAATGCCTGAATATAGCCTTATGAAAACTAAGATGATCCCATCAAAAAGCAGTCATAAAGCTTAGGTCCCATGACTAAGCCAATTTATCCTGTCAAAACATGATGCATAGACTGTTGTTAAAGAATTGCACCCCAGAGCTCATAAATATTTGGTCAATGTAGTTGATTACAACAATACATTAGTGTCTTTTGATTAGTCCTCAGCCAGTTCTTGCATTCTCTGTTCCCAGACACTCAATTACCTCCTATATTTCTGTAAATAAGTGGGTTATTGCTTCTTACACAATATTTACTTCTTGATTCAACCCCTTCGCTTACTTTTTATACATACAAGTGATTTACATTCAATAAAGCTTTAGTTTCATCTCAATAGCCAATTGTATTGGGGTAAACCAATCACTATACCCTGCACTAACATTAAGCCCAAACCTACACTCAATAAGCAACTGCATTGAGATCCATCATTCAATGAGTATCTGTGCTGCGATCACTTATTTTATGACTTTGGTAGAAGCCCTGTGGCTTTATGCCACTGTTCACTTAATATTTGTTGTATTTCCTGGTCTTCAGCTAGAACTGCAAGGTCTAGCACCTCATGTGCCAGTCTTTACAATAAATCCTTACAATAATTAAGTGCCTCTTCTTCAACACCACTGTTGACAAAGTGCTGCAACTTCTTGGTGTGCCTATTGATCCCTCTGAGAAAAAATTGTGATGAATGAATCAAAAAGCTAATACTAAGTTACGGTCTTGTGACTAAAAGGTGTTGATTTCATCAGGACACTTTGTTAAAATAATTGAAAAGCAACTGCGGCCCAAATTTCACAAAAGCCCAGAGTAAAATACTGTGCCAAGACTATCAGAAAGTTACTGCATCCCAAGTTTCACCAAAAACTTGATCAAAATTTTTCAACACAATACTACATAAACAGCTAAAGATTGGTCCTCTGCTGATTCTCTCACTTTCTGATCTTGGACACTCAAGCACCACCTGCATTGTATACATTGATTGGCTGTTTTTTCTTTTAACATCTGTTGCTTCCTGACTCAACCCTTGCTCTTACTTTTTACTCATGTTAATTGATTTATTTGAGTTAGAACTTCAGTTGTACCTCAATTGCAATTGTATTGGCCTATACAAGTCCCTTTACCCTACACTTGCATTTAGCCCAACCCCACACTTTACAAGCTGCTCCATAAAAGTCTATCATTCAATTGATATTTCTTCCATAAAACCTATTTCAAAGACATTGCTGGACACCATACAGCTTTATGCCACTGATCATTCACTGGTTGGCACACATCCTGTTCTTCAGCTGGCACTGCAAGGTCTAGCACCTCTTCTGCCAGTTCTTGTAGTAATTCAATGTCAAGTGTGTTTTCTTAGGCACTGCTCTCAGAGTAGTGCTGCAACCTCTTGGTGTGACTATTAAGGTTACATATATACTCTGCGGCATTGTTACAATACATGGAGTTCTTGATGTTATAGCTTTGTCTGTTAGAGGCACTTACACTCTGACTGCAATGGAGTGCATGGAGGCAGTTGTAGATTAATTGCTTTTCTTAGCAAACTTATCTATCTCACTGAAGTGTAGCTCAACTGGCTAACTCTAAGCACTTGAAAGAATAGTATTTTTCTTTTGGCTCATTCTACTTAGTTATGATGAGTTTCTGCATGCTCTGGGCTGACAGCACTAATTAGTGAGACTCTCAAGTCTTTAACTGCTACCTTACTGCATGCTTCTTTCATTATACCCTACTTTCCCCTTAATATATGCTACACTGATATCTGCTTTTGTATGCTTGTCCTTACCAGCATTCTCCTGGCAACCAGATATATCTAGCTGCTAGCTTGGAACATCAAGCACTGCTTGTGATGGGACTCCTAAGAAAGCCATGCACTTTTATCATCAATTTGTCCCTCAGTGATAATGAGACCAAGTGTTAGCAAGTTTTTGCTGTTATCAGAACTCTCCTGGTAGCCTGATGTTGCTTTGCTGCTGGTTTGGAACTTCTGACTATTCTGATGATAGGCTCTGTTGCAATTCAACAAGTTTTTGGATATAAGGAACTTATCAGGATATAATAATAACAGTTGAGCCATTGTTTGTTTATTAAAAAGCTCAATATTTAGCCATTGTAGACGTAAGACAACTGTAACACTAAGTAAGGAGATTGTCTAAGCATCAAGCAGCATTCTGCAACAGTTTCAAGGTAGGCACATAATGCAAGGTAAAAGTGCTTATTTGACCTGGACTATAGGGGATTAAATACAGGATCATACCTCTGAACGGAAGTGGCAATGTTTAGGCTGTAAATTGGTACAATAATGACTAGGATTAGTCCACAATTGCTTAGTAAATGTTCAGCTGCTGAAAATATCTAATAGTCCCATATCCTAGCACTCTCCCTCAACTAGCTGATTTCTTAATCCTAATTTTGCTTAGAGATTCTCAAAATGTGGCCTAGCTAGTAGCTTTGTCAGTTTATCTGCCATCATTCTCTTGGTTGAGCTGTTAACTAACTCTATAAAGTTATTTTCTACAGCTTTGCTCACAAAGTGGTGTTGTATATCTATGAGCTTAGTTTTGGCAGGAATAGTAAGATTGCTAGTTAAAGAAAAATAACTTTGATTATCCTTATAAATCATGTTGGTCAATCTGAATTAAAACTTGAGCCTTTAGTTACTCTTTTGACCATAGAACCTCCTGAGTTGCTTGACAAGCGGCTATATATTCAGTTTCAGCTGTAATAGGCCCACAGCTGGTTGTTTGATGCAGTTCCAAGTAATAGCTGCACCTGCATACAGAAGTAAATACCCAATAGTTTAGTGGCTGTCAATTAGATTCCATCTCCAGGTTGAATCACTGTAACCACTGCATTTTTGCCTATTTGTTGCAACAGAGTATTGAAGAACCATACTAATGGTGCCTTGCAGATACTAGATAATTATCTGGGCTGCAGAAATTTGGCCAGATTCAAAATTATATATGAATAGACAGACTACTTCAACTGCCACTGAAATATCTGGATATATTGACAACATCTAGTTCATTAGGCTACCAACCATTAAGTGATGGCTGAGGTTTAGTCTATATTTATGCTACTCTACTTAAAAGCCCAATCTCCTCTGGATATATGTCGATTTTGTTCTGCCATGCTCTAGATACCTATGTAAGCCCATGCAATAGTTTTCTACATATGCACATCTCATAGGGGCCTTTGGACTGGCAGACCTTCTTATTGCTCCAATATCTTGCAGATCACCATATGGAAAGATTGTTTTGAAGTCCATTTGGCATAGATCTAGACTACATATATCAGTCAGTGCTAGAGCTGTCCTAATGGAGCTAAACTTGGCTAACAGAGAAAATGTTTCTGGAAAGCCTTGTCCCCAGATTTGGGAATAGCTTTTAGCCACCAATCTAGCTTTGTGCTTATCAACTGTACTATTGGAGGTTATCATGATCTGGTTAACCCATGCACATGCTGGTGGCTTCTTTGCATCTGATAAATTTACCAGTTTTAATGCTTTACCTTTATCAGTGATTGGTACTCTCCCTCAATGGCTTTGTGCCACATTGTAGCACCTGTGCCTTGATTACTTGCTCCAAATTGTGAGGTTTGGAACATAATGCAAGATAAGCTTCTTTCTGATCATTGTATGTCCACAACCAGGGTTGTGGGGTATTTCTTATTCTGGTAAACCTGCCAACTGGGAAATCTGCTCTGATCTAGACTGGTAGAATTATCTTTGGTATCTGGCTGAATATATAATGCAAGATAAGCTTCTCAACTGCCATTGCCAACTGGGATCCAGGTGCACATCTTGTTCTGCAGATCTCATAGCTGGCATATTCAGTTCTGAACATCAGCTGGTAGAGTTCTCTTTTGTATCTAACTCTATTTGGTAAATGCCTACCTTAATAGTGGGGAGTGCATCATCAGGTAGCTGGCCAATGATCTTAGTGGCTTTCTGATCAAAAATCTTCTTAAATACAATGTCCCTGCTCTTGATGAACCTTTGAATCTTGCCAGTGTACACTCTGTACTGCCTAGTATCTTCTTAATAGCCAAAAAATATTCTGTTCCTACTGATGGTAACAGCCATAAGCATCTTTTGTTAGGGATAAGATAGAAAATGTCACTTCCAAAGATCCTGAAGTACTGGAGGTCTCATTTACTGCTGGTATATGCTGCAAAGGGTGTTTAAATGACACATTACTGTTGATGAGCATCTATTTTTGATGAATACTGAGGTAGCAACAGGCACAGCCCTATACCTGTAGTTCATTTACTTCTCTTACTGCATAGATATTCCCATATCCACTATTTTTGTAATTTCACATTCTGCTACTTCATTTTACTGCTGATATGTGGGCCAGTGTTGTGTTGAAGTATACCAGCAGTTGAGCAGTATCATGCAAACTCATTAGTGTAGAATTCCCCACCAATTGCACTCTGGAGTACCTTCAATCTACACCAAGTTTGTGTAGCTGCCATGTTCTTGAAGTGCCTAGCATAACTAAAGCCTTACCCTTTGTTTTGAGGTAGTAAACATATGGATATTTTGACTTGTCACCAATATATGGCATAAATTTTATCTGATAGCACAGTTGAAAGAAAAAAAGCAAGACCAGAGGTCAAAAGATACTCTCAAATAAAAGGACTTGACAAAATTGAGACATTTACACCAGTAGCTAAGTTTAATTCCATCATATTAGTATTGGCTATTGCAGCACATATAAGTTTTTATACATCAAATGGATGTAAAATTGCATTTTTGAATGGAGAACTTGATGAAGATGCATATATGAATCAGCCTTATGGTTTGCTGACCAAGATTTGTACATTTACACTGCACACTTAAAAATATCTATATGGACTCAAACAATCATTAGGAGCCTGGAATTGGAAGATACATTTGTATTTGGAAGCTCTAAGCATCCAAAGGAATACTGGTGACTACAGCATATGCAGCAAGCCCAGTAGAGCAAATCTAGCTCTACTAACTCTACACATGTATGATCCTATCATATTTGACTATAATCTAGAAAAATCACAAGAGACTAAATCTGGCCTATAATTTGGAAGGACTCAGTTACTACTAAGGGATAAAGCTCTCCATATACGGATATACCCCTGCTATCACCCTATACCAACCCAACTATATTCAAGATATACCCAACAAGTACCAATTGAGTGACTGTAAGCAAGCAGCTACACCAATGGAGACAAACCTCAACTTGGTTTAAATTTAACCAAATCAAGAGAGCTTGGTGCCATCTGAAAGCCCTACCTTTCCTTATTAATCTATGGCTGACAGTCCAAAGTATATCACACATGGTACACATCCAGATATCCTATATTCAGTGGGAGATGCAGGCCAGTATAATCAGACTATGCCTAACTCTAGGGTTAACCCTACCCTGCTCAATGCTCCACCATGCCATATGGTCAAATTTCAAAATTTTGATTTTTTTTGCTTTTTCACATATTATGCTGATTCCCTCTACTCTTGCACTATCCCTGACCCAAAAACATCCTCATCCCTTGAATTTGCCCATTTTTTGGTGTTTTCAGATTTTTCACTTTATGCTGTATGTCCTCCACAGGATCCAGCTTCACTATGATAAATAATTGTGATGTTCCCATCAGCACACTATGCAAAGACTACTGAAAGAAAATTGCACACTGGATATCACAAAAAACCTGGTTGAGGTTTTTCATCACAACAATAGACTTGCTCCATTCAATGGTGTGGTATTGAGCCATGAGTGCAAATAATGTCATAATGTTCCAGGGAGGCCTCATAAGCCTTTACTTGATTGCAGAGTGTGGAATATAGCTCTTCATCATCATGCAAAGCAGCCATTATGCTTCACCCATTGTACTGGAGAAAATCCTTGTTAAACCTTTTTTTTGGGTCAATGTTTGTGCAGGATGTGTAAGAGCACAAGAGGATTGAAGACTTGCATCTAGTATTCAATACCCATTGCCAACTGAGTCTAACTTCTGTGGCTTGTGTCATGCAAATATCTGCATGAAACTATCTTGATCCACTGGTACTATCTGCCACTTAAAGTGCTTTGTACAAGCTTTACTTTAGGGCTAATATTTAAATATAGTGCCAGATTGCATTGGTGGACCAAGATAGTTCCATGCATTTTTGTGACATGATACAAGTAACAGGAGCTAGGCTTGGAGTGCCATGGGTATTGAGTACCAGATTTGTTTCTTCAGTCCTTCTGTGCTCTACACTTCTGAAAAACATTGATCCAAAAAAAGGCTAAAAAATGGATATTTTCCTGCACAATGTGTAAAACACAGGGGCTGCTTTGCAGGAAGATGCAGCGCTATGTTTTACACTCTGTCGCCAGGTTTTGGTCTGCTAAGCCTCTCTGGCACACAATGCCACTATTTGCACTCACGCTTCAATATGGCACTATCCAATGGAACAAGTCTTATATATAAGTAGCTTTTGATCAGATGCTTTTCCACTCTTGTTTCATGTAAATTATTTCTTACTAACAATTCCAATGTGGGGAATATTAAGTCTATCCTATCCTATTTGAAATCCCTCCTAGATAAAAAAACTCAAGTGTTTTCATTGCATTCATTCTATAACTATTCTGGCAGTTACAACAATTCATATTTTATACTGTTGGGTCAACCCTGTTTATTTGTTTGCCCACTACAACCTTGGGTATTCCACATATATTTGAAATCAAAAAATATTACAGCCTCCTGCTTACTAACCTTTACAAATGCTCAGACTGCCACAATTCACATACTTCTATCACCTCAACTTTACAGCTTTTTGGTTTGATACTTGCAAAGTTACCATATACCTTGTATTGCAGGTAACATATAACATGGGCAAACATATGCTTGGTTGCTGCCACTTCAGCCATGTATTCCTTCATTGTATCTGCAAAAAACTTTTTGGTATTTAGCTAATATATTATCTCTCCCTGCTGAACTCACCCCATGTAATATTATGGAGATGATCCCATCAAAAGGCCATCATAAAGTTAAAGTACCATGACAAAGAGGCACTGGTCCTGTCAGGTTACCATCCAGAGACCATTGAAAATAACTGCACCCCAGATATCACAAGAAACTTAGTCAAAATGTTTCATCACAACAATGTATAAGTGGCTCTTGATTGGTTCCCTGCCAATTTGCCCACTTTCTGATCCTGGACACTCTATTACCTCCTACATTTGTGTATATTGATTGGCTATTGCCTCATATTCACACTCCTTACTTCCTGACTCAGCCATTTCTTTAACTCTTCATGTGTACAAATTGATTTATTTCTGTTGAAACTTCAGTTGTACCTCAATTGCCAATTGTTTTGGCCTATACAAGTCCCTATACCCTACACCAACATGAAGCCCAACCCCACACTCAACAAGTAACTCCATTAAAATCCATCACTCAATAAGTGTCATGATCACATGACAACCATGAATACCCATGCCAAGTTTCAGCTCCCTAGCTCAATTTCTAAGAGATTCCTTCTGGAACCTTCTACCACCTTCCAGAAAGTTCCTGACCATTCCAAATCATTGTTACACAATGGAACATTCCATAGAAGCTTTCCATTGTATTTTTCATAGTCCAATACCTTATATGGAGATACCAGGTCACATGACTTAGTCACATGATCAGGTGACCCAATCCATTTCCCCATCCTGTCTCAGTGCCGTGTCATCTATGTCAATATCCCCAGCACCATTGCTGTGCCTCACCCCACAACCCTATTAGTATTAGCTAATATCTCTTGGCATCAGTATAGCCAAAAGTATATATAGTCCTATCAGCCCTTAAGTATTCCTCAGTCTGATAAACACAGGTCTTGAATAAACAGCCTTCCTTGAATCCTGCCTTGCCTTGATGGTCCACACCTAAGTCCTTTCCTGCTGTGCCTAGCTTTTCCTCCTGCCTTGTGTCTATTCATAACAGTTTTATCAGACTCTCATGACTTACCTGTGAATCCCTGCCTTCTGCCCAAAGTTTGAAGAAAACTTGTAAAAGGAATACTCACCATAAGTATCACCCATCATCTTTCCCTAGTCTTGTCCTATAAAGGCAAAGATACTTTATCTTTGTAAAACTATTGGTCAAAGCTGCATTCACTTTATTACCCTGCTGGTGGAGTTTACAGTTGTTACAGTATTGGAAGCTTTAGTACAATACTCTATCAAAGGACGTCAAAACCAGTACCTTCTGAAGTGACGCTAACTTATTTAAGTTGGGAATTGTGGCTCAATAGTTGTATTCTTGACATACTAGTGGCTTTACAAACCCACAATCTAGTTTAGTATATTCCAGTATTCCTTGCAAGTTCATCCGCCTTCCTCTGCTACCATGTCCAACCTAGAGCTGAACTTTGCCCAGCTCATGGCTGCCTTTACCCAACTGCAGCAAGACCATGCAGACCTCAGAAACACTCTTGCTCAGTTCCAGAACCAAAGTGTCCAGCAAACTAGCCATGTCCCAGTCTACCAAGAACCCAAGTATACTCCTGCTACCAAGTTCAATGGCTCTCAGAATGAATTCCGTGGCTTCATCAACATGGTGAAGAACAATCTTGCACTCCAGCCCAACTGGTACCCCACTGACCAGGCCAAAGTTGGTTTCATCTCCAACCTGCTTACTGGTACAGCTCTCAAGTGGTTCTCCCCATCAGTGGAGACCAACTCTCCCCTCCTCAGAGACTACCAAGCTTTTCTCACTGAAATGGAGCTAACAGTTGGTAACCTTGACCAAGCCAGAACTGCTGCCAACAAGATCAAGACCCTCAAGCAAGGGAACAAACCAGCATCAGTCTACGCCTCAGAATTCCGACAACTCTTCAGTGACCTCAGCTCCTGGGGTCAAGCAGCCTTGATTAGCCAATTCCAAGATGGCCTCAATGATGAAGTTTGTGATCTGCTACTCACACTCCCAGATCCAGATACATTGGTTGAAGCTATGCACCAAGTAATCCAGTGTGATAACAGACTATTCCAGAAGAAGCAAAAGAACCGTCAAAGACACATTCCTGTTGCAGTCCCAGCCCCTCCTGCTCCCCAAGTCACTCCAGAAGATCATATGCAGATTGATAGTGCCAAATACAAGAAACTATCAAAGAGTGAAAAGTCCAGACGTCAACAAGCCAACCTCTGTCTATACTGCAGCCAACCAGGTCACTTTGCCAAGTCCTGCCCCAACAAGAAGTCCAGCTTCAAGCTGATGCAGTCCTCCAGCAACCAACCTGATTCAGATCTGTTGGGAAACTCCAATGTCCAGTTGCACTGACAGGCTTGCAACTGGACCCACCCATGAAAATCCAGCATATCCAAGAATCTTCCTTTGCCACAAAATCTATCCAGTCCTTGAGAATGCCTGTCAAAATCCAGATCCCTGACTCCAGTCCTGTCCCAGTCCTAGCCCTGATTGATTCCGGTGCTTCATCCTGTTTCATTGACCAAGCCTTTGTCCAGAAGCACTCTATTCCTGTTACCTTGAAATCCTGTCAGTCCAAGTAGAAGTTATTGATGGAAGATCACTCTCCTCTGGTGCCGTTACCCATGAAACATGCTTACTTCAGCTGTTCAGTACTTCTCACCAAGAAAGAATTGCCTTCAACATCATCAACTCACCACACTATCCTATTGTGCTTGGAAGCTCATTGCTGAGCTACCACAATCCAAGTATTGATTGGAAATCCAAAATCCTGTCATTCACCAGAGCCCACCAAGTCAACTCCATGAAATCTCCAGACCCTGACAACCGTGAAAAGACTGTTGCCAACAGTTCAACAGCCCAAGATACCATGCCAGCTGAAGGAGCCCCCTCAGCAAACATACCAGCCAAGTACCAAGAGTTTGCCCCTGTGTTTGACAAGAAGAAAGCAGAACTCCTCCCTGACCATTGGCCTTATGACTGCCCTATTGACCTTGAAGATGGAAAAGCCCCTCCATTTGGCCCAATATATAACCTCTCCCAGCCAGAGTTGAAAGAACTCCATGGTTATATTGAAGAAAACCTCCAGAAGGGTTTTATTCAGCACTCCAAATCACCTGCTGGAGCCCCAATCCTCTTTGTCAAGTAGAAGGATGGCATACTCAGAATGTGTGTGGACTACCATTGTAGTGGGGTGACAGTGACACCCACTGACAGATGTGCTCATTCCCTTATTTTCTACTTCCCTATATCCCTACTACACTCATTTTAGTTTTATCCCATTTGTCTTACCCAATCAGTACTATCCCATAAGCCGGTTGACTATCACACCTGCTTACCTTATTGCATAAGTTACCCCTCACTTTATGTAAGATTACTAGCTACAAGTGCTTCTATATTAGGCAAGTACCCGTGTCAGTACCCGTGACACAGGATCAACCCATGTCACCATCCCTAACCTTTCCATACCATATATGGTATCCCCAAGTTACACAGGTTTCAGGATACTGATTCCTGATTGGTTGGATGTGCTGTGCCTCTTAGAACCTTCCGGCACCTACTTAGAACATTCTTAGGTCATTCTGATGTCATTAAGATTTCTATTGATATCCGGAACCTTCTGGAACACCATGATTAGTAATCACTTAGCCAGTAAGAAAAGTATATAAGGGAGGCTATCCCTCAACAATAAATCATCATCCCTTTTATCAATATACCAACTTGTTGATTAGTGTGATCACTGCTACCTGCTGCTACCTGAACTTCCAACCCTAGACCACAGGACACTCCCAGGAAACCACGCTGACAGCCAACTGACCTTGGAGGCACTACTTGTGAGGAATACTCAGAGTAGGTATCTTTTATTATATTTGATTCTTTCCCAAGTTTGTTCTTGTACAGGCAAAGATACTTTTCTGTCTTTGCAACTATTGACCACAGCTGCATTCTTATCAAGTCCCTACTGGTGGAGTTTACAGTTGTTTTGACTTTGGAAGCTTTAGTACATTGTCATCTCAAAGGACGCTGAACCCAGGACATACATTTGTTAAGACGCCAACTAAGTTGGGGATTGTAGCTCAATAGTTTTCCCTTGACAAGCTTGTGGCTTTATTCCCCTTCACATTAGATTAGAGACAGAACCCATGTATTCCTAGCAAGCTTTTGCCAGAGGTTATTGCACCCAGTGAACACCCCACACACAAAACACTTGAGAAGTGTTGGACGTATCTCTCCCTTGGACTTATACACCATCACACCGTGCTTTGAATAAGATCACAGTCAAGAACCGCTACCCCCTGCCCCTGATCAACACACTGTTGGATCAGCTATCTGCTGCCCAAGTCTTCACCAAGATTGACTTGAGAGGAGCTTACAATCTTGTCAGAATCAAGCCTGGTGATGAATGGAAAACTGCCTTTTGCACAAGATATGGTCACTTTGAGTACAAAGTAATGCCATTTGGCCTCACCAATGCCCCTGCTGTGTTTCAACACCTCATGAATGACATATTCCGTGAATACCTTGACCAATTTGTGGTAATCTACCTTGATGATATTCTCATATACTCCAAGAGCCAAGATGAACATGATGAACATGTCAAGAAAGTATTGAGAAAACTAGACTCTGCTGGTCTCTATGCCAAGCTAGAGAAGTGTGAATTTGACCAGAGAGAAGTGGAGTTTCTTGGTTACCTCATCAGCCCTGAGGGAACAAGAATGAACCCAAAGAAAGTTGACTTAGTCCAATCCTGGAAACTCCAAGCTCAGTCAAGGAAGTACAATCCTTCCTGGGATTTGCCAACTTCTATTGCAGGTTCATAGCCAACTACTCCAAGATAGTCACCCCTCTGACAAAGCTTACCCAGAAGAACACACCTTTTGCCTGGAATGAGGAGCAATCCAGTTCATTCAACCAACTCAAGAAATCTTTCCTGAAGGCCCCCCTGCTTACCCACCCTGACCTTGAGAAGCAATTCATAGTGGAGACTGATGCTTCTGATTTTGCCCTTGGTGCCATACTCTCCCAGTATGATGAGGACAATGTGTTGCACCCCATTGCATTCTACTCTCGGAAGTTTTCCCCTGCAGAGATCAACTATGATATCTATGATAAGGAGTTACTTGCCATCATTGTAGCCTTTGAGCAATGGAGACACTACCTGGATGGTGCAAAACACAAAATCAAAGTCTTCTGCGACCATAAGAACCTTGAGTACTTTGCAACTTCCAAAGTACTAAACCGGAGACAAGCCAGATGGTTACTCTTCCTGTCCAGCTTTGACTTTACTATCATCTATAGACCTGGTGCAAAGCAAGGAAAGCCTGATGCACTGTCCAGAAAAAAGGAATACGCCCTGGAAGAGGGAGATGATGCCTGTTGGCAAATGGAACACCCATTGCTGAGCAAGAAACATTTTGAGATTCTTGCCACCAAGTCCTCAAGTCTTGTCATCCCTTCATTCCTTGTAAGGATATCAGAATCCCAAGCCTCTGATATGATTTCCAGCACTGTCAAGAAATATCTGGAATCCCCAGTTGGGTCCCCTCCCAAGTTCCCAAACATCCAGAACCTGCATTTGGTAAACAACCTCATCCACCACAAGCAGCAGCTTTATGTCCCAGACCTTGCCACCCAGCTAGACATCATTAAGTCTCGGCATGATTCTATGGCTGCAGGCCACTTTGGTACTGCCAAAACCTTGAATGCTATCAAAAGAGATTTCTGGTGGCCTAGAATGATAACTCTTATCAAAGAATACATTCTGACTTGTGATATTTGCAACCGTGCAAAACCAGCCAGACACCAGCCCTATGGACTTCTTCAGCCCTTGCCTATCCCAGAACACCAATGGAGATCTATATCTATGGACTTCATTACTGACCTCCCTGAGTCATGTGGCTTCAATGCTATACTTGTAGTGGCTGACCGGCTGACCAAGATGGCTCACTTTATCCCTTGCTGTAAGAACACCAATGCAAAAGAAACTGCTGTTTTAGTCCTGAAGAATATTTTCCACCTTCATGGTATCCCCAGTGATATTGTGACAGATAGAGGCCCACAGTTTGTGTCCAAGTTTTGGAAACACTTCATGCAATACCTTGGTGTTCAAGTCAAGCTCTCTACTGCCTTCCATCCACAGTCTGATGGCCAGACTGAAAGAATCAACCAGATTCTAGAGCAATACCTCCGGTGCTATATCAATTACCAGCAAGACAATTGGGTTGATCTACTCCCTGTTGCTGAGTTTGCCTACAACAACTCAAGCCATAGTGCAACCGGTATTACACCATTTTATGCAAACTATGGATTCCACCCTCAGTTTGATATCCAGATTCCAACAAACCCAATAAGCCCACATGCGGCTGAACATGCCCAAGCAATCCAGGACATCCAGAACACCCTCAAGGAAGAGCTATCCTTAGCTCAGGAAAGCTACAAGAGATTTGCCAATCTAAAACGGCATCCCAGCCCTGATCTTATTGAAGGAGATTCTGTATGGTTGCCCAGAAGAAACATCAGCACCAACTGCCCTTGTGACAAGTTGGATATCAAGAAACTTGGTCCCTTCAAGATCAAGAAGAAGCTTAGCCCTATAGTATATCAGCTACAGTTACCAGCAAGTATGAAAATCCATGATACTTTCCATGTGTCCCTCCTGGAGCCGTATTGTAGGAACACATTGCCAAACCAGCAAGAAGCAAAGCCCCAAGCAATCCAGGTTGACCAACATCAAGAATTTGAAGTTAAACAGATTCTAGACTCCAAGTATATCCGGTCAAAGCTGTACTACTTAGTAGACTGGATTGGTTATGATCCAAGTGACCAAACATGGGAACCAGCTACCCATCTCACTAATTGTCAAGATCTAGTTACCCATTTCCACCAACAATATCCTGCAAAACCTGCCCCAAAGGGAAACAGAGCTTTGCCTGGCAGAGGAGAATAGTGTCATGATCACATGACAACCATGAACACCCATGCCAAGTTTCAGCTCCCTAGCTCAATTTCTAAGAGATTCCTTCTGGAACCTTCTACCACCTTCCAGAAAGTTCCTGGCCATTCCAAATCATTGTTACACAATGGAACATTCCATAGAAGCTTTCCATTGTATTTTTCATAGTCCAATACCATATATGGAGATACCAGGTCACATGACTTAGTCACATGATCAGGTGACCCAATCCATTTCCCCATCCTGTCTCAGTGCCGTGTCATCTATGTCAATATCCCCAGCACCATTGCTGTGCCTCACCCCACAACCCCATTAGTATTAGCTAATATCTCTTGGCATCAGAATAGCCAAAAGTATATATAGTCCCATCAGCCCTTAAGTATTCCTCAGTCTGATAAACACAGGTCTTGAATAAACAGCCTTGCCTTGAATCATGCCTTGCCTTGATGGTCCACACCTAAGTCCTTTCTTGCTGTGCCTAGCTTTTCCTCCTGCCTTGTGTCTATTCATAACAATAAGTATTTATGATGTAATGCTCTGGTTCCACAACTTTGGCAGGAACCCAATGGCTTTATCCCACTGTTCATTCACTGGTTCCCACACATCCTGGTCTTTAGCCAGCACTGCAAGGTCTAGCCCCTCATCTGCCAGTCTTTGCAATAGATCCTTGCAATATTCCAGTGCATTTTCTTGAGCATTGCTCTTGAAGAAGTGCTGCAACCTCTTTGTGTACCTATTAAGGTTCCAATATTCCATTGAAGGCATTGTGATAGTCTTTTGAGCTCTTGACATTGTAGCCTTGTCTGTCAGTGGGATGTGCACTCTGTCAACAATTGAGGATGTGGAGGCTGTGGTAGACAAGTTGCCTTTTTCTGCAAACTCATCTACCTTGCTGGAGTGTAGCTCAACTGGCTGTGCTTCCAACTCATGTGAAAACAGCAATTTTCTTGTTGGTAATTCTTCTTGGCTATGATGCAATTCAGTCTGCTCCACACTTGTGGTATTATCTCACTACAACTGCAGTTTTTTTGCATGCCTTGCTGTCTCAGCCTTGGGTAGACATTTTTCCATTTACATTTTTCCTGTATTACTGCCAGGTCTCTTACTGCTAATTTGTCTGAGTGCTTCTTGTAAAGAACTACGTTTGCTCCTTGATAAATTCTGCTCTGATGCATCTGTTTTGGCCTGCTTGTCCCTTGCTGGCACTCTTCTGGCAACCTGATGTTTCTTTTCCGCTTGTCTTGCACTCTTAGCTGTAGATGTGATGGGCTCCCGTATAAGCAACTGGTTTTATCACTGATAAGTCCTTCACTGCTACTTTGACTGGGTGCTTCCTGAGTGGCACAGCGCTATTTCCTTGATAAATGTTGTGCTGGTGCATCTGTGTCTGCCTGCTTGTCCATAATAGGCACTCTTCCAGCTATCTGACATCTCTTTGATGCTTGTCTAGAGCTTTTGGCCCAGCTTGTAATGGGCTCTTGAGGAAGCTGTTGGTTTTTTGCCATGGCACCCTTATTCTTCTGCCTTTGATAATTACTGCTACTTTTAAGATACTTTCTTAGCTTACCAATGCTGGCCCAAAATTCATTTGCCCGTTTGAATCCAGATTAATACTCATGGAACAAGTCAAGTGCACTCTGCTTGGCCTTGAGTTCCTGATGGTCCCATGGTATGCTGGCCTTAAGGTGATGGCATGCTAAACTTCTGACAGCCTCTTGAATATTAGCCCACTCTCCATCATTCACCCAACTGCTTCATGGATCTTCAATGTCTTTTGATTTTTGGGTTTTGTTATAAACACTCCATTTTCTCCCCCCCATGCTGTGATGCGTCTTTCTGTAGGCTGTACAGTGTTCCTCTGCTGTTACATCAGGAAATGGCTCAATTCTTGGCTGTGACATTGAGCTACTTGAGTTCCTTCTTTGCAGCAAAGATACTGCTTTCTTTACTTGGGATATTGATTGCTCTACACATAGTATCCACTCATCCTGTTTCTGCACTATTTCCTGATTTCTCTGGGTCATTGCATCTACCCTATCAGCCACTGCACCTAATTACTTCATTAATGCTTTGGTATGAGTTGACAACATAGTTGCTAATATGAGTGGTGGTGGTGTTATCATGGCCACTTGCTGGTCTTCACCTAAAGGTACTGTGTTTGCTACATTCTCATCTGCCTGAGCATAACAGTCAGCTTGTGGCTCCACAGAGGTTCTCAATTATCTACTTGACAGAGAGCCTGAGGAGTCTGCATTATTACCTTCAATGGGCACACTGTCCACAGGGCCATTTTTGGATGTAGCCCTGCTTGTTGCACTGAGTGTCAAAGCTAGCTGTTGTCCAACCATTCTTCTGTTGCTGTCAGCTGTGGGGTTAGATTGGGAACCAGACAACTTTGCTTTATTTTTTGGCGGCATATTTATGAAAGTGAGTCAAACCAAAGGAGAAATAGTGCTACATATACATGTGTATGTGGTACCACAACTTTATAATATGCTTACTCCGGTGGGTCATCATTGAATCTTACATTCATGTAGGTGCAATGTCTCAAATACAAGACTGTCTTAAGTTCACATCAGTATTTACTAAAAAGTGATATAATAGTGTTACATTGTTGAAGGTCAAACTGTTTGCCTCATGGCCAAGACTACTTTGACTCAACACCATAAGAGAAGAGAAAAAAGACCATGTGGCTATTGTGGCAAGTCTCTTAGCCATAAAGCATACAGACAGCATAGGAAGTATTACAAGGATCATGGCCAGTGTTCTGCCACCAAAGTCATTTTTGGCCATTCATTGGTACTAATGTACCAACATTATCTTACTGGCCAGTTAATGCTTCTTGATTGGCACCTGGCTATCTTTGTCACCTTGTGCAAGCTGAGTCAGATGAGTTTGTGACACCTTTAGGCTCACATCAGCCTTCTGAATATGGCATGCGGAGTGATAGCTCTGACAAAAAAGGTTCACTGATGGATTCTGAGCCTATCTCCCCTAATAATGGTACCAAATATGAGCCCAGTAAAATCCCTATATGCAATGAGACAACATTCAATGTAACAAATGCCAAGGATACATTTTAGAGCCACATGAGCCCAGTAATCCATCTACTGGTGAATGATGTAATGTTGTGGCTAGAGAAGTGGCATGTTTCCACTAATATCAGTAATGGGTGCTTTGAGGATTTATTACTACTTCTTGCCAAAATCATACTGGGATGCAACTTACCATGTGCATGATACAAGTGGACAACCTTCATGTGGCTGGCAACATATGATCCAGAGACTGTCCTGATTTCAGTATGTATCAATAGTGGCATGGCATTCACATCCAAAAATGCTACCATTGCAACATATCCAAACTGTCAGGAATCCACCACATTTGAGGGAAAACATTAACCACACTCCAGATATATTCCAGTCATACCGTATCTGAGGAGGCTGTAGCAGTCCAACAAATATTGCAAAGCTATACAATACCACACTCAATATCAATCAAGTGCAAGAATATCCAATATATTTAATGGCAAACATTACAAACAGCCAAGAAGCAAGGGCTACTTTGAGGGTAAGTGCAACCATGCCTTTGTGTAGGCACTTGATTAATTCTCATTGAATAAGTACTCTACCAGAAAATCCTGCTAACCACTGATTCTCATTAATCTGAAGCTGCCGCCCATCTTACGGTATCAGAGCAATAATCTGATGGTAGTCTCACTGGTATCTGGGCCTAAATCACCATCAAACCTGGATAGCTACCTCTATCCTTTGCTGGATGAGTTTTGTATGCTTTCCAGCAAGATAAAGGTAAATGGCTGTCATGTAAAAGTGTATATTATTATCTGCATTGAAGATACCCCAGCCATTAGCAAGATAGCAGGTTTTTCTGGGCACAATGAATGGTATTGCTGTCAAAGGCGTGAGATCCAGGGGATTTACTCCACAACTCACACATATTATTTTTACCCAAACACCAGCATTACAAACATCATCTTTCCACAGAGAGAATGTACAGAAGTCAGCATGTAATTGCAGCAAAGTTGGCCAGCTATAAGCTATTGGCTAGAATATATAATCAATTGGAAACTGGAGATACTTAAGATAGAGGGTATCTGTTGGAGCAAAAGCTTTCCACTGGGGGCAATGCATTTGCTTTTCAACAATATCCCTATGCTGCTGACCAAATTGTCCATGGGACATTTCAAGCTAAATGCGCCCTTTGAGATACCTGAGAAACTTGAAAGAATTGGCAAGATATTACAGAGTATCTGCACCCTAAGTACTTCTGACAGGTGCCAATTATTATTCATATGGATATGCCACAATACAAATGCAAAGACTGGATGAACTGGATGTGTATTTACTCAAGTGGCATACTGAAGGCCTACCTAACAAGAGTACATTGGAAGCATTGGGAGTCATATGTGGACATTGTAGGATTATATAGCCAGAAACAGATCACCAATGCCAACTTGACACATCTACAGCTGTTGTGTGAGGAGTTAGTGACAGGATTCCTACTAAAGGTACATTGGAAGTATTGGGAATCATATGTGGACGTTGTAGGATCACATGTCCAGAAACAGATCACCAATGCAAACTTGACACATCTACAGCTGTTGTGTGAGGAGTTTGTGACAGGATTTGAGCAGCTTTACTACAAACATAAAGCTGAGCATGTATATCTCTGCCACTACTCTATCCATTTTTTACTTCATCTTGCCTAGTGTATAGAGAATATTGGGCCTTGCTTCACCTTTTGCAAATTTCCTATGGAGTGGATGTGTGGGGAGATAGGAAGACAAGTCAGGTTCAGGAACTACCATGTACCAATTGCATCAAGAATATTACCTTCAAGCCCATTATGGATGTGATAAGTTGGCACATAAAGGACAGCCAGGAAGAGTTGGAAAATACTGAGGACAAATGTGCACATGGAGACACCTATACCTATGGCATTAAGAAGTTAAGCAGACCCAATGCATGGGTAATAGGTTAAGTAATGCAAAGTTGGGTTGGGTGCAACAAGCAACTAATTTTTATCAGGAAAACTCTACCAAGGTTTGCCAGATTTCTCATGGTCACAAGCCAACTTCTGCACCATTCAATACAGAATTCACATAAGTAAAAGCCAGAGCATACCTATAAGGGGGACTAGAATCTGGTAGGGAGAAGGAATATATTGGCCAAATGCCAAGGAGATCTTTGTGGATATTCAGGAGGTATTCATGGCAGAAGTGGCAACACCCAAGCATACTTCTTCAAGATGTATATGTCACCCGCAGTACAAGCTATATGGCAACTTTGCAAGTATTACACTGAAAAGCTGTAAAGTTGAGGTCATAGAAGTATGTCAATTGCGGCAGGTGTGTGCATTGATAGAGGTTAGTAAGCAGGAGGCCATAGTTTTTCTTGATTTGAACTACATGTGGAATACCCAAGGTAGTAGTTGGTATGCAAATAAAGAGGGGTATTCTACAGTGGAATATATAAATTTCACAAGGGAAGGTAGAAAAAGGAAATACAATTTGGTAAATTGGAAAAGTAGCATTATACAGAACCAGCTATAGGCTGTCTTACTGCAATATATTGCCATCAGAGTCTTGCTGTGAGGCTGTTGCAATACCATTGCGTTTCTTGCCATATCGGTCAATTGGATGTCTTGGCCAATTGGATCCACTTAAAATAGTGATAGAGTGCTAAAAGACCGCTACAATACCATGCAAATATTGTCACAGCACCTACTAAATATTGTCAGGTTTTATCCCTTTATTTAGTTGTAAAATTTGCAAAACACCATTGTGATCCTGACATAAGATTGTTAGGAGGGTCACTAATTTCAAGCTGCTGGTACTCTGATGGTCTCTAAATGGGATCCTGATGGCTGACCCGGATTGGATCCACCTGCGGGACCAAGCTATTTTCCATAGGGTATCAGTTGGAGCAAAAGCTTTCCACTGGGAGCAATTCTTTGTGTTTAACAATATCCCTATACTGATAACCAAGTTGTAAGTGGGGCATTTCAGCCTAAATGAGCCATTTGAGATATTAGAGAGACTTGAAACAATTGGCAAGATATTACAGAGTTTCTGCTACTTTCAGTACTTCTGAAGGGCTCCAATCAATATTTATAGACATATGCAACTATATAAATGCAAGGACTAGATGAGCTGGATATTTATTTTTGCAAGTGACCTGCTAGAACCATTTCCACCACAAGTACATTGGATGCACAGGGAATCATATGATGATATTGTAAGAATATTTATCCACAAGTGGATCACCTATGCCAACTTGATGAGTATACAACTTATATGCAAGGAGCTTATAATGGGATTTAAGCAGCTATGCTATCTGCATGAAGCTGAAGATCCCTGCTACTAATATATCCACTCTCTACTCCATCTTTCATGGTGTGTGCAGAGTATTGGGCTTTGCTTCACCTTTTGGGAGTTTCCTATAGAGTAGTTGTGTGTAGAGATAGCTAGATAAGAAAAGTTGCTGATACCACCATATCCAAATCTCATTAAGTATATAATCTTCAAGTTTATCATGGATGTGATGAGTTAGCCCATGAAGGACAGCTAGGAAGAGTTGGATAACACTGGGGTCAGATGTGTACATGGAGACTCCTATGCCCTTGGCACTAAGAAGCTAAGCAGCCCCAATACATGGGTAATCAGCTAAGTAATGCAAAGCTGCATTGGCCAAAACAAGCAGCTAATATCTATTAGGATCACTTTAACAGGACATATAGAGTTTTTCTTGGTCACAAGCAGATTACTGCATTATCCAATACATACTTTACACAAACAAGAGCCAGCACACAGCTGTTAGGGGGACTGCAATCCAGCAGGGGGAAGGAATGTGTTAGCTATATGCCAAAAGACTTTTTGCAAATATTCAGGAGGTACTGATGGTCAAGGTGGTGGCTACCAAGCATATGAGTGCAAAATACACATGTTGTCAGCATTACAAGCTCTATGAAAGATGATTTGCGTCTGCAGATAGACTTATATGGCAAAAAACGTGATGGTACTTTGACAGCCATATTGCAAGCCTCTGATTGCATTATCATGGCAGTATAGTGCCCTATAGTCAGTTCTGTATAATGCTACCATACCAATTTACCAGCTCCATTTCTACTTCCCCTTGTGCAATTTGTATATTCCACTGTAGAATTGCCCCTCTTTATTTGCTTACTCACTACTACCTTGGGTATTCCGCATATAGTTTGAATCTAAAAAACTATGGCCTCCTGCTTACTAACCTCTACAAACACATACACCTGCGACAGCGACATACCTCTATCACCTCAACTTTACGGCTTTTTAGTGTGATACTTGCAAAGTTGCCTTATAACTTGTACTGCTGGTAGCATATACATCTTGCAAACATATGCCTGGTTGTTGCCACTTCTGCCATGAACACCTCCTGAATATCTGCAAAGAACCTCTTGGTATTTAGCCAATATGTTCTTTCTCCCTGCTGGATTCCAGGCCCCCCTTATAGGTGCACTCTAGCTCTTGCTTGTGCAAATTCTATATTGAATGGCGTAGAAGTTGGCTTGTGACCATGAGAAATCCGGCATTCCTTAGTAGAGTTTCCCAATAAAAACTAGCTGCTAGTTGCACCCAACCCAGCTTTGCATTACCTAACTGATTACCCATGCATTGGGGCTGCTTAGCTTCTTAATGCCATAGGCATAGGTGTCTCCATGTGCACATCTGTCCTCAGTATTTCCCAACTCTTTCTGGCTGTCCTCTATGTGCAAACTCATCACATCCATGATGGGCTTGAAGGTAATATTCTTGATGAGATTGGGATATGGGTGTACATGCAACTTGACTTGTCTTCCTATCCCCCACACATCCACTCCATAGAAAACTCCCAAAAGGTGAAGCAAGGCCCAATATTATCCACACACTGTGCTAGATGGAGTAGAAAGTGGATAGAGTAGTGGCAGAGATCTATATGCTCAGCCTTAGGTTTGTAGTGTAGCCACTCAAATCCTGTCACAAACTCCTTGCACAACAGCTGTAGATGCATCAAGTTGGCATTGGTGATATGCCTCTGGACATGTAATCCTACAATGTCCACATATGATTCCCAATGCTTCCAATGTACCTTTGGTAGGAATGCCTTCAGTACGCAACTTGAATAAATACACATCCAGTTCATTCAGTCTTTGCATTTGTTTTGTTGCATATGCACATGAATATTGATTAGACCCTGTGTGAAGTACTCAGGGTTGTGGATACTTTGTAATATCTTGCCAATTCTTTCAAATTTCACAGGTATCTCAAAGGGGTCATTTAGCTTGAAATGTCCCATGTATAACTTGATTGTCAGTATGGAGATATTCTTGGAAAGCAGATGCATTGCTCCCAGTGGAAAGCTTTTGCTCCAACAGGTACCCTCCATCTTAAATATTGCTGGTTTCAAGTTAATTCCATATTCCAGCTAATGGCTTATAGTTTGCCAACTTTGCTGCAACTGTATGCTGACTTCTGTACATTCTCTTTGTAGGAAGGTGGTGTTCCTAGTACTGGTGTTTGAGTAATAATAATGTGTGTGAGTCATGGAGTGAATCCCCTGGATCACACTCATTTGACAGCAATGTAGTCCCTTGTGCGCAGAAAAACCTGCTATCTTGCTGATGGCTGGGGTATCTCCAATGCAGATAAAAGTATGCACTTTTACATGATGGCCATTTACTGTTATCTGGCTGGAAAGCATAAAAGATACATCCAGCAATGGATGCAGGTAGCTATCCAGGTTGGATGATTATTTAGGCCCAGATACCAGTGAGACTACCTCCAGATTATTGCTCTGATACCATAAGATGAGTGGCAGCTTCAGATTGATGAGAATCAGTGGCCAGCAGGATTTGCTGGTAGAGTACTTGTTTAATGAGAATCTATCAGGTTCTAAAGCAAAGGCATGGTCATACATACCTTCAAAGTAGCCCTTGCTTCTTAGCTGTTTGCAATGTTTGCCATCAAGTGTATTGGATATGTTTGTGCTTGATAAATACTCAGTGTGGTACTCTATGGCTTTGCAATAGTTGTCCAACTGCATTAGCTTCTTTAGATTGGGTATTACTGGTGTATATCAGCAGTGTGAACAATATTTTCCTCAATGGTGGTGGATTCCTGAAAATATGGACATGTTGCAATGGTAGTATTTTTGGATGTGTATGCCATGCAACTGTTAGCACATGCTGGAATCAGGACAGTCTCTGGATTGTATGTTGCCAGCCACATGACTGTTGTTCACTTGTATCATGTATATGGTAAGTTGCATCCTGTTAGGATCTTGGCAAGAAGTAGTAATAAATCCTCAAAGCCCCTGGTGTGGTAGGGTAAACATACCTCCCACAGACAAGTTTATTCATATAGCTATTAGGTTGTACTTATCTATATTTTATCTTATCAGTATTATCCCATCCTTCTTTTGCCCATGTTATTAGTATTATCCCCATGTGATGTTTACCCTGATTAGTTATTAGCATTAGTTATCCCAGATGTTATTCAGCTTTGTGATCAGTATATGAATCTACATAAGCCAAGTACCTGCATCAGTACCCATGACACATGACCTAGATCTGTATTATCATCCCTACCATTTCAATACAATTTATGGTATCTCTATGTTGTGCAGGTTTCAGACCACTGATCCCTAATTGGTTGGATGTGCTGTGCCTTTTAGAACCTTCCAGGACATTCTTGCATATTTTGAGCTCATAGTGATGTCATCAAGAATTCCACTGATGCGTGGAATCTGCTAGAACCTTGTCATTAGTAATCACTTGGCAATCAGGAAAAGTGTTTAAGGGAAGGCAATCCCTCATCAATAGATGATCCCTTCTATCAGTAACACTTTCCCCTTATTGATTAGCAATTGATCTCTGCACCTACCTTTGACAGTTATACCTCGGACTTGCCATCAAGGAGCTTTCAGAGTAGTGCATAAGACACACAGAGGCCTTTGAAGACAGCAAGACTCTGATGGCTTTTCCTTGGCAGTATGACAGCCTGCTGCTGGCTCTGTATAATTCTACCATACCAATTTACCAAATGGTATTCCCTTTTTCTACCTCCCCTTGTGCAATTCATATATTCAACTGTGGAATCACCTTTCTTTATTTGCTTGCCCACTACTAACTTGGGTATTCCACATATAGTTTGAATCAAAAAGAACTATGGCCTTCTGCTTACTAACCTCTACAAACTTGTACACCTGCCACAATTGACATACTACTATTACCTCAGCTTCACGGCTTTTTAGTGTGATACTTGTAAAGTTGCCATATACCTTGCACTTTGGTCGCATATACATCTTGCAAACATATGCTTGGTTGTTGCCACTTCTGCCATGAATACCTCCTGAATATTGGCAAAGAACTTCTTGGTATTTAGCCAATATATTCCTTCTTCCTGCTGGATTCTAGTCCCCCTTATAGGTGCACTGTGGCTTTTGTTTGTGTGAATTTTGTATTGAATGGTGTAGAAGTTGGCTTGTGACCACAAGAAATCTGGCATATCTTGGTGGAGTTTTCCTGATAAAAATTAGTTGCTTGTTGCACCCAACCCAACTTTGCATTACTTAACTGATTACCCACGCATTGGGGCTGCTCAGCTTCTTGATGCCATAGGCATAGGTGTCTCCATGTGCACATTTGTCCTCAGTATTTTCCAAATCTTTCTGGTTGTCCTCCATGTGCCAACTCACCACATCCATGATGGGCTTGAAGGTAACATTCTTGATGAGATTGGGATATGGTAGTAAATGCAACTTGACTTGTCTTCCTATCTCCCCACACATCCACCCCATAGGAAACTCCCAAAAGGTGAAGCAAGGCCCAATATTCTCCACACACCATGCAAGATGGAGTAGAGAATGGATACAGTAGCGGCAGAGATCTGTGTGTTCAGCTTTATGTTTGTAGTATAGCCATTCAAATCCTGTCACAAACTCCTCACACAGCAGCTGAAGATGTGTCAAGTTGGCACTGGTGATCCGCTTCTGGATAAATATTCCTACAATATCCACATATGACTCCCAATGCTTCCAATGTACTCTTGGTAGGAATGGCTTCAGAACACCACTTGAATAAATACATATCCAGTTCATCAAGTCTTTGCATTTGTATTGTTGCATATGCGTATGAATATTAATTGGAGCCCATGAGAAGTACTAGGGGTAGCGGATACTCTGTAATATCTTGCCAATCTTTTCAAATTTCTCTGGTATCTCAAAGGGCTCATTTAGCTTGAAATGCCTCATTTACAACTTGGTGATCAGTATAGGGATATTGTTGAAAAGCAAATGCATTGCTCCCAGTAGAAAGCTTTTGCTCCAATAGATTCCCTCTATCTTAAGTATCTCCGGTTTCCATTTGATTCTATATTCTGGCCAATGGCTTATAGCTGGCCAACTTTGCTGCAATTACATGCTTACTTCTGTACATTCTCTCTGTGGAAAGATGATGTGCTTAGTGCTGGTGTTTGGGTAATAATAATGTGTGTGAGTTGTGGAGTAATCCCCTGGATCTCACACATTTAACGGCAACACCATCCATTGTGCCCGGAAAATCCTGCTATCTTGCTGATGGCTGGGGTATCTCCAATACAGATAATAGACTTGTTCCGTTGGATAGTGCCACATTGAGCCATGAGTGCCAAATGATGCCATAGTGTGCCAGAGAGGCCAAGTGAGCCTATACTTGGCCACAGAGTGTGAAAAATGGTTCTGCATCTCCATGCAAAGCAGCCCCTGTGTTTCACCTATGATGGAGGAGAAAACAAACTTTTAGATGTTTTTTTGTGGATCAATGTTGTGCAGGATGTGTAAGAGCACAAAAGGATTGAAGTCATGCATCAGGTGCTCAATACCCATGGCACTCTGAATCTAGCTCCTGTGGCTTGTAACATGTCACAAAAATGCATGGCACTCTCTTGGTCCACTGGTACTATCTGGCACTATATTTAATTATTTGCCCTAAAGTAAGATCTATACAAAGCATTTATAGTGCCGGATAGTACCAGTGGACCAAGAGAGTGCCATGCACTTTTGTGACATGTTACAAGCCACAGGAGCTAGATTCAGAGTGCCATGGGTATTGAGCACCTATTGCATGACTTCAATCCTTTTATGCTCTTACACATCTTGCACAAAACTGACCTAAAAAAAAAGGTCAAAAAATGGATTTTCTCCAACACAATGGGTGAAATACAGGGGCAGCTTTGCATCAAGACGCAGAGCTATGTATTACACTCTGTGGCCAAGTATAGGCTCACTTGGTCTCTCTGGCACACTAAGGCATTATTTGGCACTCATGGCTCAATGTGGCACTATCCAACGGAACAAGTCTAATAATATGTGCTTTTACATGACTGCCATTTACCGTTATCCTGCCAGAAAGCATACAAAATTCATTCAGCAATGGATACAGGAAGCTATCCAGGTTTGACGGTGATTTAGGCCCAGATACCAGTGAGACTACCATCAGATTATTGCTCTGATACTGTAAGATGGGCAGCAGATTCAGATTGATGAGAATCAGTGGCCAGCAGGATTTGCTGGTAGAATACTTGTTTAATGAGAATCCATCAAGTGCTAAAGCAAAGGCATGGTCATACTTACCCTAAAAGTAGCCCTTGCTTCTTAGCTGTTTGTAATATTTGCCATCAAATATATTGGATATGTTTGCGCTTGATTGATATTGAGTGCGGTACTGTATAGCTTTGCAATATTTGTTGGACTGCATCAGCTTCCTCAGACGGGGTATGACTGTAATATATCTGGAGTGTGAACAATGTTTTCCCTCAATGGTGGTGGATTCCTGACAACTTGGACACATTGCAATGATAGCATTTTTGGATGTGAATGCCATGCAACTGTTAACACATGCTGGAATCAAAACAGTCTCTGGATCATATGTTGCCAGCCGCATGATGGTTGTCCACTTGTACCATGTACATGGTAAGTTGCATCCCAGTATGATTTTGGCAAGAAGTAGTAATAAATCCTCAAAGCCCCCATTACTGATATTAGTGGAAACATGCCACTTCTCTAGCCACAACATTTCTTCATTCACCAGTAGATGGATTACTGGGCTCACTTGGCTCCATAAAGTATCCTTGGCATTTGTTTCAACAAGTGTTATCTCATTGCACATAGGGATTTGACCAGGCTCATACATGGTACTGTTGTTAGGGGAGACAGGCTCAAAGTCCATCAGTGAGCCTTCTTTGTCATAGCTATCACTCTGCAAGCCATATTCAGAAGGCTGAGGTGAGCCTAAGGGCGTCACAAACTCACCTGACTCAGTTTGCACAAGGTGACAAAGATGACCAGGTGCCAATATAGAAGTATCAACTGGCCGGCAAGATAATGTTTGTACAGTAGTGACTGACAAATGTTCAAAATGACTTGGGTGGCAAAACACTGGCCGTGATCCTTGTAATACTTCCTATGCTGTCAGCATGCTTCATGGCTGAGAGGCTTGCCACAATAGCCACATGGTCTTTTTTCTCTTCTCTTATGGAGTTGAGTCAAAGTAGTCTTGTCCATGGGACAAACAGCTTGACCTTCAACAACGTAATGCTATTATATCACTTTTTGGTCAATACTCATGTGAACTTAAGACAGTCTTGTATTTGAGACACTGCACCTACATGAATGTAAGATTCAATGGTGATTTGCCATAGTAAGCATTATAAATAAAGTTGTGGCGCCACATACACACGTATATGTAACACTATTTCCCCTTTGGTTTGACTCACTTCTATATAGATGCCGCCAAAAAATAAAGCAAAGTTGTCTGGTTCTCAACCAAACCCCACCACTGACAGCAACGGAAGAACGGTTGGACAACAGCTTACTTTGCATTCAGTGCAACAAGCAGGGCTACATCCAAAAAAGGCCCTGTTGACAGTGTGCCCATTGAAGGTAATTATGCAGACTCCTCAGGCTCTCAGTCAAATAGGCAATTGAGAACCTCTGCGGAGCCACAAGCTGACCATTATGCACAGGCAGACAAGAATGTAGCTAACACAGTACCCTCTGTTGAAGATCAGCAAGTGGCCATGATAACATCACCACCACCCATATTAGCAAGTATGTTTTCAGCTCATACCAAAGCATTAATGAAGCAATTAGGTGCAGTGGCTGATAGGATAGATGCAATGGCCCACAGAAATCAGGAAGTAGTCCAGAAATGGGATGAGTGGATAATACGTGTAGAGCAATCAATATCCCAGTTAGAGAAAGCAGTATCTTTGCTGCAAAGAAAAAACTCAAGTAGCTCAATGTCACAGCCAAGAATTGAGCCATTTCCCAATGTAACAGCAGAGGAACTGTGATAATGGAAAGTATTCCATTACTACAATATCTCTAAACCAATATTGCACTCATTTCCTTATTTTGCTTTTTGGTATTGTAACACACAAGTGAAGGATCAAGAATTTCCAAGTTTCAAGAACAAATGCTCCGGACCCTTACAAGCAATCCTCTCAAGAATATTATGTTGTACAGAACAGGTAGTAGCCAGCACATGTTTCAAATCACAGCTCATTTGAAGCAGCACTTAAGGAGCTATGACCAAAAGAGTCCTATTATTATATATACTATGCCTTATTGCTAGGATTACTATGCTGACTTTGATTGCATGTAACTTTTGAACCAGCGGAATCAAATTGTGTGAAACTTTCACAGGTGCCACGTCTGTGTCCAATCTGTGCCACTGCAAAATTTTAGCTTCATATCATGTGTATTGCTTGCGCAATTGCCCAAAAACTTTGATCCTTCAGAATTTTCATATATATGACTTCCCCAGCTGAAAAATAAAGGGAAAGCCTCTCTTTCCAGAACATCCACACTACAATTACAAGTTTAAAGGTTATAAGACTTCCCCTTCATCACTTGCACTGTTGAGTATTCTGACTTTGATTGGTACTACATCAGTAAAGAGACTGCAAAGCTCACAAGAATCCAATCTAAGTTCTACAAGAAACTACCACTTTTCTGTTGGAAAAGTCCCCTCTAAGAAACCCCTTTAGAGACCCCTTTAAGAAACTTCTTTACTCTAAAGAAGCCCCTTAAGGCACCCCTTTAGTGTAAAGTCCACTTTAGAAACCACTATGTAGTGCATCAACATTTAAAACTTAGCCAATTTTACTCCGTTTGAAAATCTAGTACCCTAACTGATTTTCCCTAATCCAAACATAACAAATCCCAGTTACAGTTTATTTTATCCCACCCCAGAATCTATTTTTAGCTATCACACCTGATCTATTTTCAAATGGTCATTACGTTATCAACCTAACTGCCAAGCCTTCCCAGGTGATTAGTCATCTGGGATCTATCCAACCACTGTGCAGTTGCCAAGACATCAGTTGATTGATGATGTAATTTTCATTTATCTTATGCACCTATGAATACCCAAATTGATTTCAATCAATCCAGTCCCTTGGTGCTTACTAATTCAACTTGATCAGAAAAGTATAAATAAAGTTTACTGAACCTTTTGGTTTAGGGTGTGTCTCAACAAAATTTAGATTCTGTCTCAGCAAAAATAAGAATCCAACAATTCCGTTCTAGTTTCTACCCAAGCCTAGTATATCCAGCACTCCAAAGAACACCAAGCCTAGCCTGCCTAGCAAACAAATATCATTGTCTTTATAGCCAACCCAGCTATATCCAAGACCAATATTAGATCAGAATCTTTCTGCTAATATTTCCGCCACTCTCTGACAATTCTAAGATTCTGCACTTAATTGTCCCTTTGGTTCAGTTAAGCCAATCATGAGTTTTATTACACTTTCTCTTGGATACAACATTTTTTTTGTTGAATTCCATTACATTCAGCTGATTAGAAGATGTCCTCAGCAGCAAGCAATCCAAACCTTTCCATGTTGGAAGAAGCCAGAAGAAATCAGGAAGAACTTACTGAACAGCTTGAAAACATCATGCTTGAAAGAAACACCATGATGCTTGAGCACTCAAAGCTTGCTAAAACAGGATCTGATAATCACCATAGAGATGAACTCCTTGAAGTTATATCTGGTTACCAAGATGAAATTGGAATAATCAAGGAAGCACTGGAGAATATTGCCATAGTAATTGACAGCATTGAAAATCTGCCAAGCCTTGCTCTGCATCAGCCACCAAGAAGTCATGCCTTTGAATCCTCCAGATCTACTTCTCATTCTAGACCTGCCCTGGTGGTTGTCCCAAGATCCTTGCCTGTTTATGCTGAAGGCACCAATGCCATCAAGAAACCAACTGAGTTTCTTTATAAGTTTAGTCACATCTTAGCTGCACACCAGCTAGACCCTGACATGAACTGGGCTAGACTTCTGCCTCTCAGTCTCACAATGCAAGATGCTGACTGGGTTGAAGTGAACATTCCTTCCAATAGTACGTGGAAAATTGCCCAAAACCTCTTTTGCAGCCATTTTGAAGATCCTCTCAAGAAAGCATATCTGAACTTCAACTTATGGATAACTAAAATGCAAAAAGGTGAATCTGTGCAACACTTCTGTGATAGATTCCAAAGACAAATGAGATTAGCTGGAGTTAGTGATGATAATCCATTGCTTACTGCTCATTTTCTTTCAAACTTTTCACACCAGCTACAGAGCAATATTGCTATTGTCAAAGCATGCAACCCTGCACGTACCTATGACCAGATCTCAGAGATATGTACACTGGCAATCACCTTGACTGCAGCTGTTAGCCCAACTTCAGGCAACTCAACCCAAGATCCCACAACAGCTGGAAAAGAGACCAGTCATGTGACCAAGAAGCAGTCAACCGCTACTAAGCACTGTGAGCTTCATGGAAAATGCTATCATTCTACCAGTGAATGCAAAGGCATCACCAAGCAGTCAAACAAGTCAGGAAACACCTCAGAAAAGCAGTAAAACACCAAAACTGATAATCCATATGCTGATGACAAGTGCTTTAAATGTGGAAATATGGGACATAGATCACCTGCCTGTCCTGAGAAGAACTCCACACCATCAGCCAAATTTACCCAGATCCTTGATGATCATTCAGCCAATGATACAATGGGGTATGAAGAAGCATATGAAGAACTAACAGTTCAAGATTATCACAACCTCCTTGAGTTTCTGGCTAAAATTGCAACTGTTCAAGAAAAGAAGCAACCAATCACACAGCTCAAAGCCATAGAAGTGCCACTCACCCTCAATGGCCAATCATACGTAGCACTACTAGATACTGGATCATCCAACTCTATTGTATCACCCAATGTAGTCAGAGAACTCAATTTGGAGATAGAAAAACAACCAGGAAAAATCATTCTTGCAGCTAAGGATCTCTCAGCCCCAAGAATTGGCATTACCAACCCAATCAACATACATAGTGGCTCAGTAACCATAATCCATCAGATGGAAGTTATTGACATACCAGATGGACCTCAGGTAGTCATTGGTCTGGACACCTTCACCAAACTTGGCTTTCACATAGGCAGACTACCAGTTTCCTATCCAAGAATCACTAAATCTCAGCCGCTCATAATGGATCAAATCCCAGAGATTATCTCATCCCAACCGGAAGAAGAAGAGTTAACCCCAACTTTTCAAGAATATTCTCAATCAGTCAAATTGGATATTCAGCTGGCCATAGAGAGAAATCAGGCCATTCCAAGGAACAGCTTCTACACCATCCCAGAATCCATTGTTACACTAGAGACCCCACCAGGTGAGTCAACATGGAGGAGGCAATACCCAATTCCGCATTCATGTCAACACTTAGTTGATGAGATAGTCCAAAAATGGGCTGACAATGGAATTATCACTCAAGCCCCTGTCAACACAACGTTCAACAGCCCTTTGATGCTTGCACCAAAGAAAGATGCTGATGGAAATCTAACCCTGAAGAGACCCTGTTTGGACCCCAGACCTCTGAACAAGCTTCTGCAAGATGACAAGTTTCCAATTCCAAGAATCCAAGATATCTTTTCCGCACTATCAGGAGCAAAAGTATTCTCCAAGTTGGACTTGGAGGATGCATATCACCGATTCCAGATCCATCCTGATCATCAGCATAAGACTGCCCTTACTTGGAATAATATGCAATGGATGTTTCAGGGAGCTCCCTTTGGCCTAAAGACACTTACCAGCAAGTTTCAGAGAGTCATGACTATAATACTCAAGAATGCACCATACGCATTGGTATTTGTTGATGATGTCATCATATTTTCCACTAACCATGATGATCATGCAGCCCATGTCACTGATGTAATCAACAGACTGACAACTGCTGGACTGGTTTGCAATGCTGAAAAGTGCAGTTTTGCCCGCCTCAAAATCAATCTACTTGGATTTATAGTCACACCAGCTGGCCACCAATTAGATCCTTTCAAACTGGTCAATATCCCAGAATGGCCAAAATCCACTAGCGCCAAGCAACTTCAACATTATCTTGGAGTATTCAACTATTTCAGGGAACACATACCACTCACGTCCTCATTGAGTGCCCCTTTAGATGCATTACGCCATAGACCTGATCTCACCTCAGCCTGGAGCAAGACTCATGACCAAGCCTTTGAGTCACTCTGCCAACTGCTTCCACAAGCACCCATCTTATCCTACCCAGACTTTACTAAGCCCTTTATTGTTGCTATGGATGCATCTAATGTTGGGTTAGGGGCAGTCCTCTATCAAGATGTAGACCAAAATCCACCTCACTGGATATCTTTCCAAGCCAGGTCCCTACAACCTGCTGAGAGAAACTACTCTGCTACTAAGAAGGAGCTACTTGCCATAGTCTTTGCCTTGAAGAAGCTTCATCAGTATCTATGGGGTAATCCTTTTACCTTGTACACTGACCACCATGTCCTTGTCTATATTCACACTCAGAAGACTCTTACTCCAATGCTTACCAACTGGCTTGATACTCTACTTGATTATGAATATACAGTTATTCATTGCCCAGGAATTCTCAACATCCTTCCTGACTACCTGTCAAGACTTTTTTCAACTTCACCTTGGGAGGGACATGTGATTACTGATGTAATCAGTAAACTCTCTACAACTTCCAAAATAATTCCTCAACCGGATTCAGCAACTTGGAAAATCCCACCTGAAGAACAAAGGAAAACATTGATACAGAGGAGTCAATTACTTGGCCACTTTGGAGCTGACACACTTATGAAGAAGCTACACCCTGATGGATATCACTGGCCAAATATCAAAGTTGACTGCTTAGAATTTGTCAAGTTGTGCAGAGAATGTCAACTTTACAATATCAGCCGCCATGGATTTCACCCTTTGAGCCCCATCCATGCAAGCCTTCCTATGGATCATATTGCAATTGATCTAGCTGGACCTTTCATCACTAGTGATGATGGTAATCACTACCTCTTTGTAATTGTGGATGTCTGCACATGTTTTGTCTTCCTCAAAGCTATCCCAGACAGGTATGCTGCCACTATTGCACAAGAACTATTCAAACTCTTCTGCCTTTTTGGATTCCCTAAGGTCATTCAATTGGATAATGGAACAGAATTTGTGAATCACATGATCAAAGCCCTTTGCCAGAATAGCACCATTGATCACTGTCTGATCACTCCATATCATCCCAAAGCTAATGGACTGGCTGAAAGACATTTTCAGACCTCAGTGAACATCATTAGGAAATCTATCAAAGGTATCAAGAAGAATTGGGACAAGTACATTCCAACTGTACAGTATGCTATCAACACCAAAATTGCTGCTCTACATGGATCAACACTATTTTCCTTGATGTTTGGAAGAAGATAAAACCACTTTGGAGACTACCAGAATACAGAGTTAGCAAGTTTGAATACAGATAAGCTAAAGAACTGGCTTGAGTACCTTACCAACATTGTCTACCCTGCTATCAGTGCCAGAAGTAAGGCCTCTCAGCAAAAGATGACTTCAACATATGCCTCAAGACACAGGAACAGCAGCTTCCCAGATGGGTCATATGTCATGACACTAGATCCAATCCGGCAATCTAAGCTTGACCCCAAGTATGAAGGACCATTCAAGGTTGTCAGACGCACTACTGGAGGATCTTATGTACTTCAGGATAACACTGGAGCACTGCTACCCAAAAACTTTCCACCTTCCTCACTCAAACTTATTTCTCAAGACCCAGTAACTTTGGAATCCTATGAAGTTGAAGCTATTGTGGACCATGACAGAGAAGAACCAAATTGCCTTTATTTAGTCAAGTGGAAAGGCTATGATGCCAAACACAACACCTGGGAACCTTACACCAACTTTGATGATGTTGCCATTATTGATCAGTATTGGAGCTGCAGAGGAACCCAAAAGGTATCAAAAAACTCCTCTTCTGGAAGGAAGTGATGTTGTGCATCAACATTTAAAACTTAGCCAATTTTACTCCGTTTGAAAATCTAGTACCCTAATTGATTTTCCCTAACCCAAACATAACAAGTCCCAGTTACAGTTTATTTTATCCCATCTCAGAATCTATTTTTAGCTATCACACCTGATCTATTTTCAAATGGTCATTACATTATCTATCTATCTGCCAAGCCTTCCCAGGAGATTAGCCATTTGAGATCTTTCCAACCACTGTGCAGTTGCCAAGACATCAGTTGATTGATGATGTAATTTTCATTTATCTTATGCACCTATGAATACCCAAATTGATTTCAATCAATCCAGTCCCTTGGCGCTTACTAATTCAACTTGATCAGAAAAGTATAAATAACGTTTACTGAACCTTTTGGTTTAGGGTGTGTCTCAACAAAATTTAGATTCTGTCTCAGCAAAAATAAGAATCTAACAATTCCATTCTAGTTTCTATCCAAGCCTAGTATATCTAGCACTCCAAAGAACACCAAGCCTAGCCTGCCTAGCAAACAAATATCATTGTCTTTATAGCCAACCCAGCTATATCCAAGACCAATATTAAATCAGAATCTTTCTGCTAATATTTCCACCACTCTCTGACAATTCTAAGATTCTGCACTTAATTATCCCTTTGGTTCAGTTAAACCATTCAAGAGTTTTATTACACTTTCTCTTGGATACAACACACTACAAGAAGCCCCTTTACTCTAAAGACACCCCTTTAGACACCCCTTTAGAGACTTCTACAACACACCCCTTTAGGTTAAAGGGGAGTTCAGAATTTCCATATTAGAAAATATTTCCTCAGAAAGGAAAGTGACTTCCAAGTAAGGAAAAGTTACTAAAAGAGTAAATAAGCCCATTAGTCAACAGAAGGTCAGAACACTGCTGTAGAAGTGATAAACACTGCCTACAGTATATTTTGAGCCTAAGATTGAGGAAATTAGTGAAAGTTATATCTTCTATTGGTATATCAAACTCCCAATAAACTATTTCAGTATTAGCATACTGGAAGTTGTTGCATATTGTTGATTAGCCTCTACATTGTTGAACAAGCCCCAAACTAATCATAATAAAACACAACAGAACACCGTACAGTCCTTGAAGTGCAACAACAGTGCCCAACAATAGAGCCCACAGAAAAACCTATCACAGCATGGGAGGGAGATAATGTGGTGTTCATACCAAAGCCTAAAAATCAAAAGACATTGAAGATCCGTGAAGCCATTGAGTGCAATAATAAAGAGTGGGCTAATATACAAGTGGCCATTGGAAGACTAGCATGCCATCACCTTAAGGCCAACATACCATGGGACCATCAGGAACTCAAGGTCAAGCAGAATGCACTTGACTTGTTCCATGCGTATTATCATGGATTCAAACGGGCAAACAGATTTTGGGCCAGCATTGGTATGCTAAGAAAGTAGACTTGTTCCATTGTACTGTGACAGGGCATGTGGCACAATCTGCGGTTGTAAAGAACAATTGGGCACAATATTATAGCTACCAGAAGGAAGGATTGTTCTTGGACAATTTCGCACTATGCAGGACAATCTTGCACACTATGGCACAATCTGACACGATGAGGTTGGAACGGATGATTGCGCCAACTCGTAATGTTAGCATCACGTGCGCAATTGGATACCGCCATTATGGCAGGTAAAATCCGGTATTTGGATATGTTTCTTTAATGTAAATGGAAATAAATGTGTATCACACTATAAACTACACTGATACTTACCATTTTGGTTACCCTCACTCCAATTGGACGGTATCTCAGTGGTTAATTGGTCCAAAAGTATCCTGAAGCTGGCAGCCCCCAATTGGCTCATTGACTACTAAAAAAGCTACCTGATTTGCCATCAAATATCCCATTTTGCTCATTGAACAAGTAAATCCCTAATCCTAGTGATTGGACAAGGTGTCATAGCCAGCACACAAGCGATTGTGTAGGTGCAAAACAGATCCAATAGCTGCACTGGTATTACAGATGACGTATATATATGCAGGGTGTTTATTTATAGGGGTTCTGTCTCAAATGTGAGACAACCTTGATATTACTTATATCAAAAATTTAATGATCACTGATTTGCAATGGCTTGATTTGGATTGCAAAAAAAAAGGGTTGCCGGGATCATTACAGATGTGAGCAATTCAAAGCAATCACATCATCTTCTCCTGGGTTTTTTTCTCACAGGGATTACTACTGAAGCATTTGGTAGTGACTCACTTTGCACACCTATACTACTTCCTGGCTGACTATCATCTTGGCTACTTGTGTATTTGTAGTCAGTATTTTGCCTCCTAGTTGATGAGTGCAATGCTACAGCTTGGCCGCGCTGAATTGCTCCAACTGAACCAACTGAACCGGCCTGTAGTGCCATGCGCTGACGTGTTCTTTTACTTGCCAAGGGCTCCGGTGGTTGAGGCACTTCATATTGGTCATCATCAGTCAGTTCACCAGAAGTAACTCGCTGATGGTCAGGCAAAACGGCATGCGCAGGTGTGCCTTGACGCGTTGAGATGGCCCTTGGCTGAGTTTGATGTGATGCTGCAAGTTGACGCAATTTGGTCCGCTCCAATGGACTTGTGTCTAAATGAGCGGTTTGGCAAGTTCTCGTAGTTTTGCTCTGAAGCGCGCGCGTTGACCTGACGCACGTTGACTCAATGCGGGGCGTTCTGGTAAAGGGTGTTGGCGTACTCTGGACTGACGTGCGCCGGCGCGCTGTGGTTGCAAGAGATGGTAGGGAATCCAGCAAGGCGTGCGGGCGCAATCTGGATGATGCTGCCCGCGGTCTGTATTCTTCCTCCTGAAGCTCACCATCTGATTCCTCAAGGTATTCACTTACCCTCTGTCTGATACTTTGGAGCTGTTGCCTGGATGAGTCCTGTGTATATTGCTCTTGGAAGCCACTTAGCTCTACTAATATATCACGTAGTATGTTAGTCATTTGAGGCAAAAACTCATTCAAAATCTCTTTGGTTCCCAAAGTTGAGGCACAAATGGACGCGTCCGGCCCGTACTCTGCAAATTGCACGCAAAATTGTTCCCGCACGGCTTCTTTGTCAAATCCCCTCACTCTCAGCTCATTCTTGATTTCAATACTTGTCTTGTTATATATCTTTTTACATACATTGGCTGGCATCTTGATGTAGAACTCATGCCACAGCTTTCTACTCAAATTCTTCCATCTTTGTTGACTCTCTGAGGTATCTAGTTCCGCTAGATTAATCAGTAGTGCCCAAATATCTCTATGAAGGCTCATCATAGACACTTGGGCCATACTAAAATCATTTGGCAAGAATGCAAACGGATCCAACATCAACTTTTCCAGTCCGGACCGTGCTTGTGAGCTGGGGGATGGGTTTTGTCTGGGTTGTACTAAAGATGAGTTGAGGCTTGGTATGGGGACCATAGCAACGGATTTGGATACTTATACAGCAGTATATTGGCATCAACCTGGTCTTATATGAAGTATATATGAAAACTAATGTGATTGTTGAATTTTCCATATATTATGCATGATGCATCTTGGATCGCATTGACACAGATCAGATCACATCAATTGCAGATTTCCTATTTGATTATAGACCTATGATTAAAGCATCAATAAAAGTACCAAGGCATTGTTTGCGGATGATTTTTGCAACATAATGATGGGATACATGGCAATTGATGGAGATTTAACCATAATGTATTAAAAATCAGATAAATAAGGCGGATCGGTGTGGTGGTGTAGAGGTACTCCTGGGAGAAGCTACACAACTCAAGGTGTGTGAGGTGTCTGATGGGTGCAATAACCTCTGTGTCTAAACTGCTGGTGTCTATGTCAATATGTCACTATGGTAAAAGCTCCTGCTTCTTTAGCTTCCTAGGTGCTCCAAGTGTCTCCAAAGGCCTCTGTGTGTCTTGTGCACTACCCTGAAAAGCTCCTTGATGGCAGGTCTTAGATGTACTGTTGAAGGCAGGTGCAGTGATCAACTGCTAATCAATAAGGTAGAAGTGTTACTGATAGAAGGGATGATTTATTGATGAGGGATTGCTTTCCCTTAAATACTTTTCCTGATTGCCAAGTGATTACTAATGACAAGGTTCTAGAAGATTCTAGGTATCAGTGGAATTCTTGATGACATCACTATGAGCTAAAAATATGCCAAGAATGTCCTGGAAGATTCTAAAAGGCACAGCACTCTCAACCAATCAGGAATCAGTAGTCTGAAACCTGTGCAACATAGAAATACCATATATGGTATTGAAATGGTAGAGATGGTAACACAGACCTAGGTCATGTGTCACGGGTACTGACGTGAGTACTTGCCTTATATAGATACATCTACTGATCACAAAGCCGAATAACATCTGGGATAACTAATGCTAATAACTAATCAGGGTAAACATCATATGGGGATAATACTGATAATATGGGCAAAAGAAGAATGGGATAATACTGATAAGATAAAATATGGATAAGTATATCATAATGACTATATGAATAAACTTGTCTGTGGGAGGTATGTTTACCCTACCACATCCACCCCCCACTTGAGCTAAAAAGTTTCAGGGAACTTTTTAGCTAACCACTGTAAGTTTGGAGAACAAAGTGCTCTCTCAGTCTTCCTCAATGAAGCCACCTGTCCTTTCTTGAGATAGAAATCTATATGATGTCATTGATCGGATATTGTTTGAGTCCACACCACAGAAGGTTGCTGTTAGTCCTGGGCTCTCTGAGTATATAGTATACCATGCTGAACCATCTGGGTAGTTCACTGCAGTTGCTCTTGCTTTTACTTCCCATGGTCTTCCAAGAAGTAATTCAAAGTTAGCCTTTGCACAAATGAATACTGGGATCTCATGGGGTATTCCTTCAATGATGAGAGGGAAGCTGTGAATAATTCCTAAAAGCTTTGATTGCCCTGAGTTGGCATCCTTCATGCTCCAATTGATATTGGTGTCTATGAGCAATAGGTCTTTGCATGGTAGTTGTTTCCAAGCCTCCAAAGGCATTACACATATCTCAGATCCACTGTCTATATGACATAGGATTTCTTGATTATGCACAGTTCCTGTAGTTGTTGCAGTTGCCACTGAGTAGTAGTGTTTCTGGCTTTGATGCAGCTTACTGATATCTTGGCTTCCTTGAACTGTCCTGACCTGGTTGCCTTGAGTTGCTTCAATTGGATGCTTTCTTATTCTGATATGCTCATCCAGAGTCTTTCTTACAGATGGTGATACACTGAGTAGCTCTCCAACCTTGATTGATATGTTGCTTCCTAGTATATGACTTGTCAGAGCCTCTGGGGTACCATTTTGCTTGACTCTAGGCTGCATGTGGTAGTTGTTGGCCTTGGCAGACTCTTGTAAAATTAATGGGGGTGATGCTTTCTTCTCAATCACAACTTCTGGCTCACATCTTGGTACTTTTGTTGCTGGGCCTGGATTAGCCATTTTTTCAGGATGGTGTCTCTTTGAAGCATAAATTGAAGCTATATGATCTTGGGCCTCTCTGGGGTCCTCATAGTCAAAGTTCAGAACTTCAGCTGGATCAAAGTAGTCAGGATCTTCTTCTTCATGGAGGTGAACCTTTCTTGTATGAGAGGTGACTTGCTTGTAGTGAACTCTCATTCCTCCTTGTCCAAATGCTGTGGATAATTTGTCACCATGCTTACTGACTATGTATCCCTGAGGACTATATAGGACATCACCTGTGGATAGTAATGACTGAAGCTCTTGGCAATTTCTCTTGGAATGGTTGGCAGAGTCACACCACATGCATGTATATTTGACTTCTTTCTCTACTGGCTTCTGACCATATGCTTTGCTGGCAAGTAGCAAAGAGAGTTTCTCTAGTTGCTGTGTCAGCTCCTGAATTTGAGTGCTTTGATTGCTGGGATTAAGTATGTCTTGGCTATCTTGGTTTTGTTCTGGGCTTGAAAGAAGCTTTCTGATTGGTGAAGTTTCTTCAGGGGCAAGTAGAATCTGCTTAGCTAACTGAAATGCAGGCAGTGAACTCATAGCTTTCATAGTAGGATTGTTTTCAATCCTTCTCACCAGGCCTTCTGGTAGTGCTCTGAGCAGATAGGCAGATAAAGTCAGATCAGTGATAATGCCTTGGGCTTTCAGTGACTCTCCAATTTGCTCAAGGCCACTCAAGTATTCTTTCAATGGTAGCAGCTTAAACTTGCTATAAGCAAAGTTCTCCAAGTCTTGAAGTGTGTAGTCAACTTGTCTCTCTCCATATTCATCAATCAAGTAGCTCTTCAAGAGGGTCCAATTTGTCAGCAGATCATTTCTTTCATATAATGAGAGCATGATCTCATCAGTGCTGTAGGGGGGCATCTCTTCAGCCATAATGGTCTCAGGTATTTTGTGGGCTCTGCAGAAAAGCTCCCACCTCTTGATGAAAGCTGTAACTTTAGTTCCATCAAAGAAAGGGGTTCCTTGCATTCCTGGTAAAGGTAGATCCATGGTCTTGATAATTTGTTCTTTCTTAAGTCTTCTAGAGGCAGTTCAGTCAAACCCCCCACGTTGGGTGCCAAATATGTGGTGGTGTAGAGGTACTCCTGGGAGAAGCTACACAACTCAAGGTGTGTGAGGTGTCTGATGGGTGCAATAACCTCTGTGTCTAAACTGCTGGTGTCTATGTCAATATGTCACTATGGTAAAAGCTCCTGCTTCTTTAGCTTCTTAGGTGCTCCAAGTGTCTCCAAAGGCCTCTGTGTGTCTTGTGCACTACCCTGAAAAGCTCCTTGATGGCAGGTCTTAGATGTACTGTTGAAGGCAGGTGCAGTGATCAACTGCTAATCAATAAGGTAGAAGTGTTACTGATAGAAGGGATGATTTATTGATGAGGGATTGCTTTCCCTTAAATACTTTTCCTGATTGCCAAGTGATTACTAATGACAAGGTTCTAGAAGATTCTAGGTATCAGTGGAATTCTTGATGACATCACTATGAGCTAAAAATATGCCAAGAATGTCCTGGAAGATTCTAAAAGGCACAGCACTCTCAACCAATCAGGAATCAGTAGTCTGAAACCTGTGCAACATAGAAATACCATATATGGTATTGAAATGGTAGAGATGGTAACACAGACCTAGGTCATGTGTCACGGGTACTGACGTGAGTACTTGCCTTATATAGATACATCTACTGATCACAAAGCCGAATAACATCTGGGATAACTAATGCTAATAACTAATCAGGGTAAACATCATATGGGGATAATACTGATAATATGGGCAAAAGAAGAATGGGATAATACTGATAAGATAAAATATGGATAAGTATATCATAATGACTATATGAATAAACTTGTCTGTGGGAGGTATGTTTACCCTACCACATCGGGCCAAATTGATTCAAACCGCCTTAATACAATCATCCACCAATTTTAATATGACTTACTCATCTGAATGGTCTTTTCTCATCAATCCCATCACTACCACTGGATTTCCTTTTGACACACTAGAGGAGATCTATTCCAAGTACTGTGGACCATCAACCCCAATCTACTCAAGGAGATCCCTTGTCAAGCTTCTCTACTATTACAATTACTATTGCCCTACCAGGTTTCATCCCACCATCCATGGCAACAAAAGTCCTAGAAGCTTTCATTCCCAGCTGACAGCAATGGAGAATCACCTTGCAGAGGGTATGAATGACTTAGAGCAAGCTTGGAATACTAGGTTCAGAAGCTCCAATAGACTTCCATATCCCAGAGTGTTCAGCAACAGGTTCCATATCAGGAGTATTTTAGATACCTTCCCAGTGAGGATAAACAGACCTTCTAGAGGGCAGAGGCACTTTTATTCTGGCAGGTACAAGGCACACTGTGTGAAGTTTCAAGCACTGTCTGACATTGAGGGTAACATCATCTGGTTTAGTGGGCCATTTGCTGGAAGTAGGCATGACAAAGTACTCTGGGTAGAGAATCATCCTGAATTCAGCAGAGGGGAGAAATGTATGGCAGACTTAGCTTATATAGGAGAGGATTGTCAGAGATTAGGATGTATTACAGCTTATAGGAATCCAAGGAATGGTGTACTTAGCAGGAATCAGAAGCTCTACAATGAGATATTTAATCATTTCAGAGTAAGGGTAGAGCACACATTTGGATATCTGAAGAGATTCAGCATATTGGCAGGTAAATACAGAGGAAAGTCATATATAGGAGAAAACAGCAGAATAGGTAAAATAGTTAAGATACTTATTAATGCACAGTATGTTCATACAAGAAGACATCCACTGAGAGAAATGTGTCTGGAGCATTATGAAGAGTAAATAAAGCAAGGAAAGCACTATTCTGAGCAACATAAGTAAGATTGAGTAAAATTACCAGTAGTTGTGTCATACCACAGGCATCATGGTAGAAATTATAGTGCCAGATTGATCTGGCACCATAAACAGGCTGGCACTATGTGGCACTATCCAACGGAACAAGTCTAATATCTTAAGAATAGCAGAAACTACCAAAGGCAGAAGAACAAGGGTGCCATGGCTAAAAACCAGCAGCTTCCTCAAGAGCCTGTTACAAGCAGGGCCAAAAGCTCCAGACAAGCGTCAAAGAGACATCAGGCAGCTGGAAGAGTGCCAATTAAGGACAAGCAGGCAGACATGGATGCACCATCACAACATTTATCAAGGAAAAAGTGTAGTACCACTCAAGAAGTACACAGTTAAAGTAGCAGTGAAGGACCTGGCAGTGATAAAAACCAGCCGCTTTTACAGGAGCCTGTCACAACTACAGTTGAGAGCTCAAAACAAGCTGAAAAGAAATGTCAGGTTGCCAGAAGAGTGCCAGCAAGGGACAAGCAGGCCAAAACAGATGCGTCAGAGCAGAATTTATCCAGGAGAAAATGTAGATCTTTACAAGAAGCACTCAGACAAAGTAGCAGTGCAAGACCTGGCAGCAATAAAGGAAAAGGTAAAGGGAAAAGTGTCTACCTAAGCCTGAGACAGGGAGGCATGCAAAAAAAACTGCAGTTCTTGCCAATTAATGCCGCAAGCCAGGAACAGACTGAATTGCATCATAGCCAAGAAGAATTACCAACCAGAAAACAGCTGTTTTCACAAGAGTTGGAAGTGCAACCAGTTGAGCTACACTCCAGCAAGGTAGATGAGTTTGCAGAAAAAGGCAATTTGTCTACCATAGCCTCCAAATCCTCCATTGTTGGCAGAGTGGAGATCCCACTGACAGACAAGGCTACAATGTCAAGAGCTCAAAAGACTATCACAATGCCTTCAGTGTGGTTTTGGAACATTAATAGGCACACCAAGAGGCTGCAGCACTTCTTCAAGAGCAGTGCTCAAGAAAATGCACTGGAATATTGCAAAAATTTATTGCAAAGACTGGCAGTTGAGGAGCTAGACCTTGCAGTGCTGGCTGAAGACCAGGACATGTGGGAACCAGTGAATGAACAGTGGCATAAAGCCGTTGGGTTCCCTCCAAAGTTGTGGAACCAGAGCGTTACAGCAGAAATACTTATTGAGTGGTGGATTTTAATGAAGTTACTTGTTGAGTGTGGGGTTGAGCTTAATGTTAGTGTAAGGTATAGAGAATTGTATAGGTCAATACAATTGGCAATTGAGGTACAACTGAAGTTTCAACGGAAATAAATCAATTCATATGCATCAAAAGTAAGAGAAACGGTTGAGTCAGGAAGTAAGGAGTGTGAAAAAGAGGCAATAGCCAATCAATTCACACAAATGTAGGAGGCAATAGAGTGTCTGGGATCAGGAAGTGAGCAAATTGGCAGGGAACAAATTAAAAGCCACTTATACATTGTTGTGATGAAAAATTTTGACAAAGTTTTTTGTGAAATCTGGGGTGCAATTATTTTTCAACGGTCTCTGGATGGTGTCCTGACAAGATCAGTACCTCTCAGTCATGGGACATTAACTTTGGCAACAGCCTTTTGATGTGATTATCTCAATAATTTTTCATAGGGCTTGAGTTGTGTAGCTTCTCCCAGGAGTACCTCTACACCACCACACTGGTACTGATATTAGTGGAAATGTACCACTTCTCTAGCCACATCATTTTATCATTCAACAGTAGATGGATTACTGGGCTCACTTGGCTCCATAATGTATCCTTGGCATTTGTTTCAACATGGTTTGTCTCATTGCATATTTGGATTTGACCAGGTGCATGAGTGGTACTGATGTTAGGGGAGATAGGCTTGCAATCCATCAGTGAGCCTTCTTTGTCAGAGCTTTCACTCTGTGTGCCATATTCAGAAGGCTGAGGTCAGCCTAAAGGCATCACAAACTCACCTGACTCAGCTTGCGCAAGGTGACAAAGACAGCCAGGTGCTAATATAGAAGTATCAACTGGCCAGCAAGATAATGTTAGTATAGTAGTGACTATGAATGGTCGAATATGACTTGTGTGGCAAAGCACTAGCTGTGATCTTTGTAATACTTCCTATGCTGTCTGCATGCTTCATGGCTGAGAGGCTTGCTAAAATAGCCATATTGTCTTTTTTCTTTTCTCTTGTAGCATTTAAATATAAAGTAGTCTTGTCCATGGGGCAAAGAGTTTGACCTTCAACAACATAATGCTATTGTATCACTTTTTGGTCAAAACTCATGTGAACTTAAGACAGTATTGTATTTGCAACATTGCACCTATATGAATGTAAGAATCAATGACAACTCACCATAGTAAGCATTATGAATAAAAATTGTGGCCCCACATATGCATGTGTACATAACACTATTTCCCCTTTGGTTTGACTCACTTCCATATATATGCCGCCAAAAAATAAAGCAAAGTCATCTGGTTCCTAACCAAACCCCACCACTGGTGGCAGCAGAAGTAAGGATGGACAACAGCTTGCTTTGACATTCAGTGCAACAAGCAATGCTACATCCAAAAAAGGCCATGTTAACAGTGTGCCCATTGAAGGTGATAATGAGGACTCCTCACACTCTCTGTCAAGTAGGCATTTGGGAAGCTCTGCAAAGCCACAAGCTGACTGTTATGCTTAGGCAGATGAGAATATAGCACATACAGTACCCTCAGTTGAAGACCAGCTAGTAGACATCATAACATCACCACAACCCATATTAGCAGGTATGTAGTCAGCTCATACCAATGCATTAATGAAGCAACTAAGTGCAGTGGCTGATAGCATAGATGCAATGACCCAGAGAAATCAGAAAACAGTCCAGAAAGAAGATGAGCAGATAATACATGTAGAGCAATGAATATCCCCGGTAGAGAAAGCAGTATCTTTGCTGCAAAGAAGGAACTCAAGTGGCTCAATATCACAGCCAAGAATTGAGCCATTTCCCAATGTAACAGCTGAGGAACACCATACAGTCTTTGAATCACAACAACAGTGCCCAAAGATAAAGCCCAGATATTAACCTATCACAGTGTTTGAGGGAGACAATGTGGTGTTTATACTAAAATCTAAAAATCAAAACACATTGAAGATCTGTGAAGTTGTTGAGTGCAAAGATGAAGAGTGGGCTAATATTCAAGAGGCTGTCAGAAGTTTAGCATGCCATCACCTTAAGGCCAGCATACCATGGGACCATCAGGAACTCAAGGCCAAGTGGAATACACTTGACTTGTGCCATGAGCAGTATGCTGGGCTTTAACAGGCAAATGAATTTTGGGCCAGCATTGGTAAGCTAAGAAAGTATCTTAAAAATAGCAGAAACTATCTGTTATGAATAGACACAAGGCAGGAGAGTAGGGCTAGGCAAGGCAGGACCAGGAAAGGACTTAGGTGTGGATTAACAAGGCAAGGCGGATTTCCAAGGCAAGGCTGTTTATTCAAGACCTGTGTTTATCAGACTGAGGAATACTTAAGGGGGGATAGGACTATATATACTTTTTGCCTATACTGATGCCAAGAGATATTAGCTAATACTAATGGGGTTGTGGGATGAGGCACAGCAATGGTGCTGGGGATATTGACATAGATGACACGGCACTGAGACAGGATGGGGAAATGGATTGGGTCACCTGATCATGTGACTAAGGCATGTGACCTGTTATTTCCATATATGGTACTGGACTATGAAAAATACACTGGAAAGCTTCCATGGAATGTTCCATTGTGTAACAATGGTTTGGATGGTCAGGAACTTTCTGGAAGGTGGTAGAAGGTTCCAGAAGGAATCTCTTAGAAATTGAGCTAGGAAGCTGAAACTTGGCATGGGTGTTCATGGTTGTCATGTGATCATGACACTATCAAAGGCAGAAGAACAAGGGTGCCATGGCTAAAAACCAATGGCTTCCTCAAGAGCCTGTTACAATCAGGGCCAAAAGCTCCAGACAAGCATCAACAAGACATCAGGTAGCTGGAAGAGTGCTAATTAGGGTCAAGCAGGCTGACACAGATGCACCAGCACTACTTTTATCAAGGAAAAAGCCTAGTACCACTCAAGAAGCACTTAGTCAAAGTAGCAGTGAAGGACCTGGCAGTGATAAAAACTAGTGGCTTTGACAGGAGCCGGTCACAACTATGGTTGAGAGCTTGAAACAAGCTGAAAAAAAATCAGGTTGCCATGAGAGTGCCACCAAGGGACAAGCAGGCCAAAACTGATGCGTCAGAGCAAAATTTATCAAGGAGAAAACATAGTTCATCACAAGAAGCACTCAGACAAAGTAGTAGTCAAAGACCTGGCAGTGATACAGGAAAAGGTAAAGGTAAGAATGTCTAACCAAGCCTGAGACAGGGAGGCATGCAAACAAAACTGCAGTTAATGCTGCAAGCCTGGAGCAGACTGAATCCCATCATAGCCAAGAAGAATTGCCAACAAGAAAACAGCTGATTTTGCAGGAGTTGGAAGCTCAGGCAGCTGAGCTACACTCCAGCAAGGTAGATGAGTTTGCAGAAAAAGGCAACTTGCCTACCACAGCCTCCAAATCCTCCATTGTTGACAAAGTGGACATCCCACTGACAGACAAGGCTACAATGTCAAGAACTTGAAAGACTATCACGATGCCATTGGTGGGATTTTGGAACATTAATAGGCACACCAAGAGGTTGCAGCACTTCTTCAAGAGTAGTGCTCAAGAATACGTACTTGAATATTGCAAGGATTTATTGCAAAGACTGGCAGATGAGGTGCTAGACCTTGCAGTGCTGGCTGAAGACCAGGATGTGTGGGAACCAGTGAATGAACAGTGGCATAAGGATGCTAGGTTCCTGCCAAAGTTGTGAAACCAGCACATTACAGCAGAAACACTTATCAAGTGGTGGATTTTACTGGTGTTACTTATCAAGTGTGGGGTTGGGTTTAATGTCAGTGTAGGGTATTGGGACTTGTATAGGTCAATACAATTGGCAATTGAGTTACAACTGAAGTTTCAACAGAAATAAGTCAACTTGTACACATGAAAAATAAGAGAAATGGTTGAGTCAGGAAGTAAGGAGTGTGAGAAAGAGGCAATAGCCAATCAATGCACACAAGGGTAGGAGGTGATACAGTGTCTGGGATCAAAAAGTGAGCAAATTGACTGGGAAGCAATCAAAAGTCATTTATATATTGTTGTGATGAAAACTTTTGACTAAGTTTTTTGTGAAATCTGGGGTGCAATTATTTTTCAATGGCCTGTGGAAAGTGTCCTGACAAGATCAGTACCTCTTAGTCACAGGACTTTAACTTTGCAATGGCCTTTTGGCAGGATCATTTCAATAATTTTTGATAGGGAAGGTATCTGGCAACTTTGCAAGTATTGCACTGAAAAGCTCAAAGCCAAGGTGATAGAAGTATGTCAATTGTAGCAGGTGTGCATGTATGTAGAGGTTAGTAAGGAGGAGGCCATAGTTTTTTTTGATTCAAACTATATGTGCAATACCCAAAGAAGTAGTGGGCAAGCAAATAAGGAGGGGTGATTCAAAGGCAGTGATTTGAATGGTGCAAGGGGAGGTAGGAAAAGGATATACTATTTGGTAAGCTTGTATAGTAGCATTGTATAAAACCAGCTGTGAGCTGATACACTACCATTGTAATGCTGGCAGAGGTCTGCAATGCGGCTGTCAGAGCACTGTCAAGTTTCTTGCCATTCAAGGCAATTGGATGTATTGGCTAGTTGGGTCCACTCAATCAAATGTAGAGTGCACTAAGACTGTCAGGATACCATGCAATTCTTACCAAAAGACTGCCAAAGCACTTTCAAGTTTTTAATCTTATTTGGCAGTAAAGTCAGCAAAATACCATCATAATCCCATCAAAAGATGGTGTAGAGGATCAATAATTCTAAGGTACCAGCATTGTGATGGCCTCATTGCAGGATCCTGATGATCAATCTGGGTTGGATTTACCTCCAAGACCAAATTATTTTTCATAGGGTGACAGTATTTTAACAGTATTGATGCAGACATTTATAGGCATTTAAATGGCAGTATAGTGACCTACAGCTGGTACTCTATAAGGCAACAGTATCAATTTACCAAATAGTATTTCCTTTTGCTACCCTCCCCCTTGCCCCATTTATATAAATGCATTGTAAAGTCTCCCCAATTTATTTGCTTACCCACTCTCACTGTGGGTATTTCACATATAGTTTGAATTCAGAAATGCTGTAAGAGTCTTCAAGATATTGGAAGTGATTGGGAGGACAAGTAGATTACGTGGTCTTCACTTAATAATTTATTGAATGTAAAAGTAGTATTTATACTTTTACATGGTCTTGGCATAGCAAACACATGGAATAGACTAAGGAAGGTCCCAAGAACATGTGTGCAAAGTTTGGGGCTGTTTTGACTACTTTGAGAATTTTCATGTTCTGGGTACCTGGTATTTTGGTGAAAATATTCCAAGTAAATCCCAACAATGAATTTGGTCAGTACTCTCTAGGATTTGAAGGTAACAATCTAAGTGACTAAGCTAGGTGAATATTTAGGTGGAATTACAAATCTTTACAACAAGAAAAACTATGGCCTCCTGTTTACTAACCTCTGCATATGTGCATACCCACTGCAATTGACACATTTCTATCACTACAACTTTACAGCTTTTCAGTATGATACTTGCAAGGCTTCCTTATACCTTGCATTGCTTGTAGCATATACATCTAGCAAACATATGCTAGGTTGTTGCTACTTTTACCATGAATACCTTTAAAATATCTTCAAAGAACCTTTTGGTACTTGGCCAATATATTCCTTTTCCCTGCTGAAAACTAGTCTGCCTTATAGGTATTGTCTAGTTCTTGTTTTTATGAATGTTGTAATGAAAGGTGTAGAAATTGGCTTGTACCTAGGAGAAACCTGACATACTTTGGTAATGTTGTCCTACTATGAAAATTACTTGTTGCATCAAGCCTATTGCATTACTTAAGTGATTACCTATGCATTGGGGCTACTTTGCTACTTGACACCAAAGGCATAGGTGTCTTCATGTGCACATCTGTCCTCAGTATTTTCCTACTTTTCCTGGCTGTCCCTCATATGCCAACTCATCACATCCATGATGGACTTGAAAGTACTACTCTTGATGAGATTAGGATATGAAAATACTTTCAACTTGACTTGTCTTCCTATCTCCCCTCACATCAGCTCCATAGGAAATTCCCAAAAGGTGAGCACAGTCTAATATTCTCCACACACCAGCAAGATGAGGCAGCAAATGGATGCATTAGAGCCAGAGATCTATGCATTCAGCTTTATGCTTGCATTATTACCACTTAAATCCCATTACAAACTCCTTACATTCAAGCTGTAAATGCAACAGATTGGTATTGGTGATCCACATTTGTATGAATATTCCTACAATGTCAACATGTGACTCCCAATGATTCCAATGTACTCTTGGCAGAAATGGCTTCAGAAGGCTGCTTGAATAAATACATATTTAGCTCATCCAGTCCTTGCACTTGTGTTGTTGCATATGGGTACAAATATTGATTGGAGCCTGTGAGAAGTACTTCTGCTAACAGATACTCTGTAATATCTTGCTAATTCTTCCAAACATCTCTGGTGTCTTGAAGGGCTCAGTAAGGTTGAAATGACCCATGTACAACTTGGTCCTTAGCATAGGAATATTGTTGAAAAGCAAATTCATTGCTGCCAGTGGAAAGCTTTTGCTCCAACAGAAACCCTCTAGTATAACTATCTCCAGCTTACAACTAATTGCATATTGTGGTCAATGGTTAATAGCTTACCACCTTTCCGGCTATTGCATGCTGACTTCTGCACATTTACTCTTTATGAAAACTATGATCTTAGTGTTGGTGTTTGAATAATATCAATATATGTGAGTTATAGTATAAATGCCCTGTATCTCACAAACTTGACAGTAATACTGTACATTGAATCCAGAAAAACTGGCTATGTTGCCAATGGCTGTGGTATCTCCAATGCAGATAATAATATGTGCTTTGACATAATGGTTATTTGCTATTATCTTACTTAATAGCATACAAAACTCATCCAGCAACAGATATAGCTATCTATCCAGGTTGGATGGTGACTTAGGCTCAGATAACAGTGAAACCACCATCAGATTTCTGCCCTGATACCATAAGATTGATGACAGATTCAGGTTGATGAAAATTGAAGGCCATCAGGATTTACTGGCAGCATACTTGTTGTGTGAGAATCCATCAATTACCAAGGGAAAGGCATGGCTATTTATACCTTCCAAGTAGCCCTTATATCTTAGTTGTTTGCAATGTTTGCCAGCAAGTATAATGGAGATGTTGCACCTGATTGAAACTGAGTGTGGTAATTTTTAACCACATTGTCTTTTTTCTCTGCTCTTATGGCATTGAATCAAAGTAGTCCTGCCCATGGGGCAAGCTGCTTGACACTCAGCAATGTAATTGTATTATATCACTCTTCTGTCAATAATCATGTGTATTCAGGACAGTGTTGTATTTAAGACATTGCACCTACATGAATATTGATGTAAAAATTTGTATTTCCACCTACAAACTCATCTAATTTAGTCACTTGGATCATTACCTACCAGTCTTAGAGAAAACTGACCAAATTCCTTGTTGGAATTTGCTTGTAATATTTTCACCAATACATCAGGTACCCAGAACATGAGAATTCTCAGAGTTGTCCAAACAGCCACAAAGCTTACACACATGCTCTTAGGACCTTCCTGAGCCTACTTCACATGTTTGTTATGCCAAGACTATGTAAAAGTGTAAATGCTACTTTTACATTGATAAATCATCAAGTGAAAACTGCATAGTCTACTTATTCTCCCAATCACTTCTAACATCTCCTGGACTCTTGCAACAGCTCCAGAATATACAATAGTAGTTACCCTAAATTCTCCACTTACTTGGACATCATGATTACATTGTACAAATTAGAGTCTTGACTGAAAATTATGTTGGGATTTATATGGAATATTATATTGAGGTAGCATGCACCCAAGCAATGAAGTGTCCCAACATCCTAGCCTTGACAAAGGAGAAACTATTCTCCAGACATTTGGACTAAATTTTCTTCAATATATGTTCTCATTTGAACATTTGGTTTGTTTACCATTTTGACTCCTCATGCCAATCAGCATTATTTACATAATCAACAAGTCATTTATTGTTATTCCGGTGCTAGTTGACCCATTTGCAAAAACTCCACCAAAACTAAAGTAAAATCCATATGTACCTCCACAACTTCCGCATCTGTAAGTATACAAGGCATATTCCAGGTTTTGTGAGGATTGTATATAATAACCATACAATATTACCAACATATACCTTAAAACCAGTCCATAGCTACCAAACACCACTTTTAAATACAATAAATCATTGAGTAGAAGCCATATAATCTGCTTGTTTTCCCAAGTACTTGCAATATCTCCAAACTCTTACAACAGATCTTAGTAGTGTTTGTTCATGCCACCAAATAGCTAATTGCCTTGGCTGTGACCATTACCAGTTAGCACGAGGTTGTCAGTTTTATCTATCATGAGATTTGGATGGGATTTGGATGCCCTGTGGAGATCCAGTTACATATGGACACTAGGGACATCGACATGAATTGGTCAACCAGCCAAAGATTCCCCTCTCTGGACAAATTCTATGGTCTGGATGGTAGTGAACAAAGATTTGGATTTGTTGGTCTGTGGTTCTGTTGGTTGAGTACACCTTTGGCAGTATTTAGCTACTTCAATTCCTCCAATGGATTCATTGGGTCATCCAATGGCACTCGGATTGGATCCCCAGCTGTCAAATATATGTCCTTAATCCCTTGATGGATATTTGGAGATGTATGACGGATTTTGTAGGGAGACGGGCCTTAGGGATGTACCCCATACCGGAGATGGTTGGATAACGTATAACCTGGCTGGCTAATATCATCACTGCTAGGCCAAATATGTGTCGGATACCACCCAGATACTTGCAACCGTACCTCCTCCCGATTTGTCAAGGGCAACGTGTCGGTTGGTAGGCACGATACAGAGGTGTGTGGATTAACTGAATGTTAGGGATCTTTTCGAGTAGAAGGATACGACTTGGTTGAAACACTGGAAATTCTCTACCACAATCACAACTTGCATTGGTGGCTAGGCTTGGATAAATCATTTGCTTGGTCGCCCAGCGCATACCCGCCCGTCACGTGGACAGTCGAAGAACGATCCGTGTTTCAAGATATCTTCGTACGCTAGGAAGTTCGCGAAGGCAACCTCACCTTAGTCCACTTGTTGCAACCAAGTTCTCCATGCTAGGCAACCTCGCCATTCCAAAGACTACGTGGTGCGCATGAGGCATGGTTATTTATAACTAGTACCGGACTCCCATTTCATTTGGCACCGGTATCCACCACACCTGAAGCGATGCGCCGACTTGAAGACACGACGAGGCTATACATATTTTTAGCCACTCCAATCTGGCTCGGTATCCGATCGCCATGGTGCAAGTTCAGTGCCTGGCACAGAATTATTTCGAGACACACTAGGAATGCTAAATTTGAGGAAATAATGCACTATGCCTATCCGAGATTGGCCATTGGCTACATGACCGCCTTTTCCGCCAGTTAGTCACCAATCTAGCTATAATGGGTGCAACCATGGTTACACGTCTGGCTCGGATCCATGTCACGAATTCGCTAGCTTTAATAACTGTGCAATGGTGAGGTGGCACACAAGCGATGGATAATCACCTCACCACATGGTAGAGCAGATCACCACCCCCAAGCTTTTTTTTCAAGGATTCTGGAATTCGAGAGCAGGTCCTTGTGGCGAAGTGCGCCCCTTCGAGGCTCGGAACAAAGAGAAGCCCTTATGCGCAGTTCAGACCCCGATGTTGCTCACCGCCCCATCTATGTGGTCGGGATGAATATGAAATCTTACGAATGATAAGAGCATACGGTCTCTAGCATCAGCCCCAAGTCCGGGATGATATCCTTAGATACGCTGGCTTTGAATCAAACGTATACACACCAATCATATATTCGGCCAGCCAATCAGCCTTTGGAATCAGGTGCTGCTCATTGGTTGCTGCTATAAATTGCTCATTCCATTTCGGTGACTGAATTGGATCAACATATATTTGCACACGATACGAGGATCGCTCAGCTGGTAATTGAAAACAAGCAATGATCCACAGCACGTTTGGCAGCGAGGTCTTTCATTCAGTCCGGAAAGCCATTCAGTGCGAGCACACCACTACTGTACCACCCACCTTATCATCCCAAGTACAGCTACTCGAACTTCAACTAACGCTGGGGCATCTCTATCCCGCTGGTGATAATTGAGTGGCCATGGGTAAATTCGTGCATTGCCAATGTTTACATCATTTTAACTTCGACCAGGTCACCTCTTGAAATGCGCATACTGGTTACGTTTTCCATCACCGCTATTAATACATTTTCCGACGGGCCGTCGTGTTGACATGACGCATCCTAAGCCCATATAGCAATAAAGGAACATGGCACCAAACCATATATTTCCGACCAGATGGTATTAAAAGCTAATCCATCGTGATAGCCCTGGATCAATATATATGAATTGGATCCTTAAGCCCTCGGAGGATAAACCTTAACTGAGCGTGACAAATAGGTTCTCAAGGAAAAACTCGACCGTTGTGGACGCCGTGGTTCCATCAACCTCGGCCAGCATATAAAGCACCCTGGATTTCGTGGAGTATCCGCAACTATACCATTTCCACCGTTCTTTCTGATATGGGACTCAACTCAAACATAGACCTGGAGAAAAGGGGTCGAGCTTCATTTTTCCGCAGACACAAGTGGAAGTTGGCCGGCTCGGCCGTGGTACTAATCGTTGCTATCGTGCTGATGGCAGTGCTAATTCCTAAGAAAAAGTCTGGTTCTAGTCATGGTATAGATCCTAAGGATTTCGATGACTCCGCCAGACCGAACGCAAGGGTCCCTCCTTTGAGCCAGCCCTTCCCCTATGGCCAGACTCCAGTTCGTGGAGTGAACGCCGGCGGATGGTTGGTGCTCGAGCCATTCATTGCGCCATCCCTATTTGAAGGCTTCAAACCGGAAGATGGAGTAATCGACGAATGGACTTTATGCCAAAAGCTCGGCAAAGAAGAGTGTAAAAAGAGGATTACCAAGCATTACGAGACTTTCTACACCGAAGAGGACTTCAAGCAAATGGCTGAGGCTGGTCTCGATCATGTCAGAATCCCAGTCGGATACTGGGCGTTGGATATCCAGGATGGAGAGCCATTCATCGATGGCTCCTGGGATTTCTTGTTGAAAGGAGTCAACTGGGCTCGCAAGTACGGTATTCGGGTTATGGTTGAGCTTCACGGTGCGCCTGGGTCGCAGAATGGTTGGAACCATAGTGGTAGATCAGGTATGGTTAGGTTCCTGAATGGAACCGAGGGGCATTCCAATGCGGATCGTACGATGAACGTGCTAGTAAAAATGGCCAGCTTCTTCTCTAAACCCGAATGGAAGAATGCTGCTCCTCTTTTCGGCGTGCTAAACGAACCCATTATCTTCAAACTCGACAAGAATACCGTGGAGCAGTGGTATTATCAGGCATACCAAAAACTCCGCAACGCGACATACCCCGAGACACCCATTCTTATTTACCACGAAGGATTCATCGGGCTCGACAAGTGGTCGAACTCCTTCCCAAAGTCTACCTACCAAAAGGTCTGCATGGATGTACATAACTACATGATCTTCGATGTCAACCTGGTCGCCATGCCACAGGAGCAAAAGCTGGACTTCGTCTGTAATACTTGGAAAAAGGATGTGAGCGTAAGCAATCAGAACTTCGGCTGGACCATGGTTGGCGAGTTCTCAGTTGCCACCAACGACTGTGCCAAATGGTTGAACGGAATTGGCCTGGGATCGCGGTGGGACGGCAGCTTCCCCGACACAATTGGTAATCCATTATGCCCTACCAAACCTAACTGTACTTGTGAGGGGGTGGACGACTGGACCAAGTTCACACCCGAATATAAGAGCTTCTTGGCGAAGTTCGGACAGTACCAGATGGAGTCCTTCGAGTCAAGCTTCGGCTGGTTCTTCTGGACTTGGAAGACCGAGAACCACGTAAACCCCCATTGGGACTACAAGCTTGGTCTCGAACAAGGATGGATGCCAAAGGATGCAGGAAACCGACAAATCACTTGTCCTACCAAATAGGGTGCCTGGGGTTCAGATCGCATACAATCTTAAATTTAATCACTCAGTTACCTCCAATAATAATGAATATATATAGTGTGAATGATGTAAGATATGATCAGGTTTATTAAAAAGATGTTATTATGATATGGGACGCTATTTCCGTCAATTAGATAAAGAATAATAGGCGATTCCTCTGGGTGCATCACAACATTAAACCCAGTCGATGTTCATCCGGAAATCCTTGGCGGTGTCTTCCTGGGGGCCACCACTCCCTATGGCAGACGTGTAGCTCTTCATCGCGCTCCGGTCGAGATACTTTCGGGTCTGCGCAGCGTTGTATTCGAAGCTGGCGTGAGCTTGTTTCGCCACGCCCTCGGCACGCATCTGTTGGTACCCCAGAATACTTCCGGTAAGCTCTTGAACGTATCCAGCAGCGTACTTGAGATTGGCATTGATTCTCTCCATGTTGGGAAGGCACGCGCAGATAGTAGCTGATTTATAGGTGATGGCTCTTCAACTGCAATGGGTACAAATCAAGCGATCGCTACGACATGCAGTAGTTATATAAATGGGCTTGCAGGCCATCTGAAAGCACAATACAAATGAGGACCAATTTGTCGAGATGAAAAATAAATGATTGCAACGGCGTAGGTTACATGGCGTAATATCGGATATTGAACGACAGACACCAACACCAGATTTTAATAATCATGCCAACTTCGATCAGCATCCCTACCCAATTGCAGTGTGATCGCCTAGCAGTATATGATTTTGGTCACTCTGCCGCTGGTCCACGGATGCAGCATCACCGAGTCGGCCGCAGTTGGCAGCCTGACGAAGGATGATTGCTCGAGATCCCACATCGAGCCTCACACTATTTGTTGACATTGAGGCATTATGCCAATGCTCGCATGAGGATGTTCTTACCTCCACCAAACACAGCTAATCAAGTCGATCTGGCACAGACTTGTGGAAAGTCAGCTGCCCCAGGCTACGTCACAGTGGGTGATATCACGAAGCAGGCACCAAGGTGAAGTGAATCTCAAATTAGTGCCGATAAAACGATGTGTTGCCATAATTCATATATTTACAGTCCGAAGTTGGTCCGGATGTGTCAACAGCGCAGTTGACTTGCTCATTGATCAGGATGAAACTGGCTGGCCTGAAATGAATTAGGACAATACATGATAGGAAACTGCGCTGCTTATCTGGATCAGGGATGTAAAAAGGCCTCCGCAGGGTTAACAGTGATGGTACAGTCCACCACGCCAGCTGGAGCAAATCCCTAGACCATGTGTACAATGCCTACAGTGTATAGTGCATCGAAGTGAGCTGGAATAGACCATAGCAAACCTAGCGGATAGCAAAGATCAGTCACAAAATGTCCGCCAGTGATGAAAAAATCAACCTGGTATTGCAAGGAATACTACCATTTTTGACATGCCACAATGGTGCATTCCTCGAAAAGATCGGAGGCTTACCATTGGTGTTGTTCACTAGCATGGTACCCTCGGGATCGATTCACAAAGGCGGAGTGAGGTGTCCATCTTCCGCGTAGTCTCATACATCTCGATTTGCATGCCGCTGCAATGACAAAGGACCTGCAAGTGGCTGAAGCCCAGTTCCCTAACTCAATACCCAAGGCTTAACATGTCTAATTAGATGCAGCGACGAAGCACATTCGATGGCGTGCAACCGTTTGATAGGGCATTCGCCGGTACTCCAACTAACCAATGCCATCACCACTGTATAGTGCAGGTGTCCAATATGTGATTCCAGTGTCACGTCACGGTTCCCATATTCCCGCCAGCCTCTTCAGAGAGTAGATTTGTAATAACGTTGGATGGGACGGCAGGGTGGAGTAGAAACGGGCAATGGTAAAGTGCGTGCATTAACGTGCCTTAACACCTGACCTAATCTGAACATATTAGAATGACACGTAGGCCGCATAATGGACTTGCCAACCCGCTGATTTGTACAAAAAAACAAATGCTAGTGATGTCAGATATGTTTCGAAGTAGGATGCATTCCTCGTCAACTGCTGTGGAGTATATAATGGAGAAACTCCGCACTGGTCGACGGCAAGTAATTGATCAATAGTTCACCATGGATAAAATCAACGCAAACATCAAGTATGCTGCGGGATATGTTCAAGAGACGGCCGGTGGCATCCTGGGTAACGAGCAAATGAAGGCTGAAGGCGCAGCGAAACAAGCTCAGGCTGAAGCCGAATACAAGGCTGCGCAAGCCGAAGGCTATGCCCAAGGCGCTAGCGAGAAACTCAAGGGAAACGTAAAGGACACTGTTGGCTCTGCTATTGGTAACGAGCAGATGCAAGTAGAGGGCAAGGCTGGAGCAGCCAAGGGAGAAGCTCGGATGACCGCCAATACAGATTAGAGTGGTCACGAGTTATTTTGTTTATAGGTTAAATAAATGTTTGTAAGAAACTCATGAATCTTGGCCCATATGTAGCATGAATTCGCTGGTTGGTGGAACAACTTTGCGTCTGCTCTATTGTTGAAATAGAGGAGCAACCTTGTCTTGTTTATTTATCTAATACATATATCATAATTCATATACTGTACTGGAACCCCATGCTCGCTAGCCGGCATTAAACCGAGTCTTCCTATTCGATGTGCCAGTAGCGGGCTCTATGGTCATCACTGCAGCGGCAATTGGTGGTTAGTGCACTAAACTGGCATTTTGTTGTTGGTTTTGGGGAAGTACCTGCAGCTAACAAAGCATTGTTCGGTAGGAGATGTTGCGATGCAGCGGATCGTGTTGGTGTGGCCAGTCCACCGTTTGAGCAACGCGCCTGTACGAGAATCCCAGCAAACAACGGTGTTGTTCACCTCGTCACTGCTCATAACGTAGTCTTCGTTGCAAGTGAAAGTGGTTTGCAAGATATTGGTCTACAACGCCATAGATTGGTGAGCTGCGATTCCATATCAAGGAGACGAATTATCCAATGTGTTACCTTATGAGCAGCTCCCTCAAAGCCATGGATAAGCTTACCTAATGTGTTACCATATGTAAGGAATGGTGTCTAACTCGATGAAATAGCAATCATCTCACTCACCACTTCCAACGTCCCATAGCTTAGCGACGGAGTCTTGCCCGCCTGATAAAATGTATTTTCCATTCTTGGAAAACCGAGCGCTAGAAACAGCAGCGCCAGAATGAGCCCCTTCGATAGTTCGGACGCACTTCCCAGAAACAAGGTCCCATACTTTGATGGATCCATCTAGTGACGAGGTAACCACCTGACTACCGTCAGAGGCGAATCGGACCTACATTTGGCATACATTTGTGATAAGTATGAGCTTCCTTGGCTGGTTTCTTGCCAGACATACCTGGGTGATTCCACCCTTATGCAAATCGGTTGGATTTTTCGCGGGAATGTAGCACTGGAATGTCTTTACATCGTAGATACGTAGCGCCTCATGGTCGGTGCCTAGGAGATTAGCGATTGAGCAAAAGACTGGTGAGCAACCTCACACCACTTGTTACCTGCACAAATAAAATCACCGGCCGGATGGAAAGCTATCGAGCGGACTGCATGAGAGTCCTAAGGTAAATCAACCCATGGTTAGTAACACGAGCGTACCAATGCACATTGACAATCGCCAACCTGAAGATATCTAAATGCTCGCTTGACATTTGGCTTTGAAAGATCATAAAGCTTGATACTTTGATCGTCTGAGCACGATGCAAGGACCAAGCCATTGGGGTGGAATGCCAAGTCATTTACAGGCTGAATAAAGAGTAATATGTGAGTACACCAGCAAGTAAAAAGCACTGAACAATCAGATAGCGTACAGCAACATGGTCGTATAGCGTTCTAATAACTGGTCTGTCTTCTCCAGAATCAGAGCGAGTGTTCATTTTGGACACATCCAAGACTTTGAGGGATGTATCGGCTGATCCAGTAGCAACATATTTACCTAACAAGCAGATTTTTAATACACAACCCCCCAAGCTCACTTGCATTGCTGTTGCCATCATAGCTACCATCAGGACTGAAGACTGCCGTTTGGCAGCCAGCTTTGTGAGTAGTAATATACCAGGTCTGGAAATTTGGTGGCGGCTTGTTTTCTGTATAACAAGTCGACATCAATGACTTGTTGGTTGGCACTGGGTTTAAACAGGATACTTACCTTGCTTTGAGTCCACATCGAGGTTCAAGTAAGTGCCCGGTCTCGCATTTTCGTCGTGCTCATCTTCATCATCGGAATCTCTTCTCCCGATCTCCATGTCTTCGCCTTCCTCTACGAAATCAACGAAGCGTTAGGCAACGTGCTTTGTGGTTGAATTTTTCGACGGCTGAAAAAAGACGCAAACCTTCGCTCTTTACTCCCATATAACACAGTTCAGCCAACCTAGAGCTTGGCGATAGACTACTACGTGTGTTTGTGTGTTCAGCAATTACGGAAGCCAAATTGGCATAGCCATATTCCGACAATTGACTAAGCAAAATAATAAAATAAAGTTCGTTTGTTTAGTTAAAATCAGCCCTGAAAATGTATGAAGTGCTCAGGTATAAAGAATTGTTTATTTTACGCCTTAACACCTACGAGGAGACCATTGTATCAATTAAACTAAATCACGACCTGATGATCAACGGAATGACTTCTTCCCGAGGAAGCACTGCAGTATCTGGATCTTCGTGGGCCATCTCGTACTGTTCGTGTGGAAACAAGCACAAGTAAGAATCACTATTTAGTGATGCGCTACGAAGGTTGTTTTTTTCTCAAAATTTGTTGACCAGATCACGTGCGACGGATTGGGATTAACGATATGCAACATGATTATTTCGTTTCACCTAGTATATTCCTGAATATCAATCACAAGCTCAGGGAATTCATGCTCAATCATTAGCTGTAGGACCACACAGCCCAATCTATGCACTACGGTGTTTTCGGACCTATTTACGTATGCACAAGAATCACCAACATTCAGAGCTGATGTAAATATTGAATAAATCATTATGACACTGGGTCTTTTCCAACCACGGCCTTCCAACGGAATGGCAGTGGCACAATCACGCGTAGATCAAGGACCTTAGCTCAATCTAACCACCGTATCAGCACATGGAATTCGAGGCTGGTTGCTTGAGCATTTCCTAGGGCCCCTCAGCCCTTGAGACCTATAGGTGAATCAGGATCTTCAGATCTTAGCCGGTTTGCAATCGTGAGCTTGGCCAAGACTACAATGATGTTGTGGCTTAATCAACAGCCATACTGGGTCATGACCACTGCAGGAAGATATCGGGATCCCGCTCAAAGGCCATAGCCTACCAGAGCATCGGTATGGAATACTCGGCGCCTACTGCAAGATGCTCTCCATCTTAGATGAAATCAAAATGGGAGCTAGCCCAAGGAGAAATCCCCAATCCATCTCTGCCTCTTTTTTGGGCCAATTCCGAAATCCCCCGAGGCTGCTAGGCGGGAGTCACGGAAACGGTGTTGGGCTATGTCATGTGAGGATGCAGGGTTTTGCTCGAACCCGTCAGCCTATATCGATACGTCGAGTTCGGTTGACGCCTGGCAGTCAGTTCTCATGATTCAATCTCTGTACCTCTTGCTTGAGTAATGAGGCACCTGACTCTCATTTCGATGAGTTCACTAATGGAGCTATATCAGGTTTGGAGTGGTGGCCTAGGTTTAGCTTGACCAACACCTGTAATACCTCAGCAAGGCAGATAAGCTACTCTCCTTTGGCCAACTCCACACAAGTAGAGATTCCCGACAAACAAAGGAAATATGCGGACGTTCATGTGATGTTGTAGCACTTGACCTCCGAAAATCGCATTGCAGTGTGCCACCGGCCCCTAATATTATCACGAAGTATGCTCGTCAGACAAATCTCAAGAACCAGTCTATTGACCAGATGGATTCGTATATACTTGCCTTTTTGAACGACAGCTCTTAAGGCATCATATCGACGTTGGAGAAGTCAGAGTAGGAAATGAGTGTCTATTCCGGGTGACCCAATAATCGAAATTTCTCGCCATCCTCCCTTGAGCTTTGATCAACTTAGGCAATGAGGTTCAAACGATGGCTCAAGGCAGATTGTTGCCTCCTGTTCTTGTTCAAACCACTCCAGTGAACCATTGCCCGAGTGGATGTGCTGATGGATCTGGTCTCCAGTGTTCTTCATCTTCCTATAGCTGGGCTAATGCAGAAAAGTGTTAACGGGTGCTTCGGTGATGATTAACCTGCCGCCATTCAGTCAAACCTGTCTCCTAATCACCATATCAGTGCATCCTTATCAATGAGGTGCAATCATCATTTCTTATCTTGACTCATACCTTAACTACGATCTCCTGTACATCACCTGATTCGATTTCGATATACCCCGTCCAGAATAGTACCTCTACGCACTCATAGTAATTCATCAGTGCTCTTGTTCGGTGGTTGGCATACATCTCACATGAACAGCACCCGATAATTCGGGTGTGGCTTGCTGGATTTATTATAAAAGGTACAGCAGGCGAAATGCATCCTTCCATCTGCAGCATAGAAAGCCCAGTTCGATTTGTCAATAAACTTCCAAAACAGCGTTCCCCACAACTAGCAACCTCTCGTTTGAATAGCATGATTCCGACGTCGACTCTACAGGCCCTACCAAAAGGTCATATTGTGAGGTTGGCCAACTCCAAGATCACACGTGTTTCGGTAAATCTGGTTGGCACCTACCCACTCGCTGGCACCATGGACTAACCTATTCAACAACAGCTGCAGCACCTTTTCTCCATCGGAAGGCATGTGGCAAAAACCGGAAACCCTCTTCTGACCGCACAGTTCCTACACCAAGAATTGCCCATTAGACTCACCCAGGCACTCAAAATCGTCAACTCTAGTGACGTGCCCGAGTGTATGTCATCTCTACCCAAGTTTCAAAGAATCTCCAAACATTTCCTGGAGGACATTGCTCACCTGTCCAGGACACCAAAGCCCCTCTGCAAATCCCAAGAAATCAGCTTCACCGAGTTGTTGAGGAGGCTACAACAACGCCAACACGTAAATAACTTGCTCATTGGTCAAGTGATCGAGGAGCTTTCCGAAGCCACCAGCCAAGAAATCAATTTTCACGACAAACGCCTTCAGGGCTTCTTCGACAGATACTTCACCATGGCACTTGGGATGCGCACTTTGCTAGGCGAGCATATCTCACTTCATGAAAGAGGACACAGCTTGGCGGAGAAGGTTATTCCATTGGATGTAGCAAGGCAGGCAACATTCGACGCGCGCAGAGTGTGCACCAAGCAGTATGGATTTGAGGCGCCAGAAGTTGAAATCATTTCCAAAAACACCAGCGTCACCCCGCTCTATATCAAGGAATACCTGCACCGTAGTCTATTCGAAATTTTAAAGAATTCCCTGCGGACCACAATCGAAACCCATAAGAGAAGTAAGCATCTACCCCCAGTGAAGATAGTTATTGCTGCTGGAGGGGAAGATGTGACCATCAAGGTCTCCGATGTCGGCGGGGGAATTCCCATGTCCAAAATGAACAACTTGTGGTGCTACACTAACTCAACACCGACCAACTGCAATAGATCTCTAAGGGTCCCTGAGCTCGACGACCATACGAGCATCCCGTGGTCTGGGTTCGGGTGCGGCTTATCTTTGGCGAGACTGATTTCAAGATACTTCGGCGGTGATCTGAATGTGGTGTCCATGGAAGGTTACGGGACTGACTCCTACCTGCACCTTTTCCGCCAACAATCGTTCTTAGAGAACCTGCCGGAGTACGAGGAAACCGACTTCATGTTCGAGTCGGAAGAATCCGTGCGAACAGTCGCCGAAAGCAGAGTTTAGAGAACGCATGAACTACCCACCACCAGATCTCAGTTTAACCTCGAGTCACATCAATAATTCCTTTTTGGTTATCACTCCGCTTTATATATGCATTAGGAACCGCATGTAACCAGAACTTGTAATATACAATGGCACAGTGAAATGATCACCCATGTAACCACCTCATTTTTTGCCAGAATAAATCATCTGTTAAATACCGCCATATGTTTCTGTACTGGACAGGGCATCTTCCTTCAAGTGGTCGCCTCGGATCATTGGCTTTGCTGGGGCCGATAGAGAAAAGCGTGGGAGTATCAAGATAGGTGAGGTAGACAAATAAGTTGGAGTTTATTACAAAACAGACACAGCAATGAATGTATTGGAAATCTGAAAGATTACAGCAAACGTAAGGAGGGCTGGTGCGGGTCCTGGTTAATAATCGTCACCACGGGTAAGAACCTCCTTGCGGGTAGGTCCAAGATGTATAGTATGTTCATATTGGGCGGTGAAGGAGCCCTTGATATCCACAAGCGGAGGGTAAGCATCCACTACGCCTGCGTCACAAAGGTTCTTCAGGGCCATGTAGTATTTAGACTCACCAACTCTGTCAAGATAACGACGACAGAATGGCAGAGTTCCGAAATGCTTGTTAATAGTATTGAGCAGTTGCTTGGCTTTGGGTAAACGTAGAGGTACATGGCCGGCATCGAACTTCTTGCAGTAGTGACTACATTCACCATCCTCACGAACAACACCCTTACCAGTACTACCGAATGTCTCAATAGCGAAGTACTCGCCCTCCTCCATCTTGGTCTGATCACCATTGTTGACGATGGGCACAGATTTTCCGGCGTGGATCTGATAAGGCATGATGGAGTGGCCGTTAAGGTTTCTGATGGACTTCACTTGGTAGGTTTTGCCGCCAATCTCTACTTCGTAGGATTCCATCACTTCTTGAATGGCAGCGCCAATATCGCAAAGTCTAACATCAATGCCGGCTTCCTTGATGCCAGTGTTGGTGGCCTCTTTAACAGCAGCCAGAAGGTTGTCATATACAGGATTGAAGGTAAGAGTGAAAGCGCAGTCCATGATACGCCCATTGATGTGTGTACCAAAATCGATTTTGCATACATCATCATATTGCAAAACAGTCTGATCTCCAGCATTTGGAGTGTAATGAGCAGCTACATGATTGAGTGAGCAACCGGTAGGGAAACCGATACCAGCCTCAAGCCCGTTCTCTTCGATTAATGCGCGAGTACCATTCTCGATAGTTTCACAGATCTCAATCATAGACATTCCAGGCTTGGCTACTTTCTTGATGTACTTACGAACTTGTCTGTGAACCTCAGAGGCCTTTCTAACGGTATTGTAGTCGTCGAAGTTCATACGTTCAAGAGCTCTCTTCTCCTCGCTGGTGGTTCTCCAGAGGTTGTCTTCCTTGTAGTCTTGGAACTCACCCTCAGGGTAGATTCCATTTTGGAACAACTTAGCAACTGGGATTTTAGGGGGTTCCGACTGTCCGTTGGCGGGATTTCCGGACTTCTTCTTAGACTTCTTCTTCTTCTTCTTCTTCTTGGCGCCCTCGGTGCTACCATTTTGACCCTCAGCATCGTTCTGCTCTTCTTCAGAATCTCCATCCTCCTGCTCTTCAACCTCCTTGGTTTCCGTGGCAGGTTCAGAAACACCGTTACTGGCCTTCTTCTTCTTCTTATTCTTTTTCTTGGCAGCAGTAGTGCCGTTTACACTGTCAGCGACCTGCTCGTTGATTTCATCTTGAGCTTGATCAAGCTGAGGCTCGATTTCTTCACTACGTGTGGCCATTTTCAGATAAGTAGAACAAGAAAAAAAAAGGAGTGGCGAACAATATTTAAACCCTTGACAAACGGCTAGGAGAAATTTCAATGGCCGTGGGTTCAAGAAAACGATAGAATTCCGAACAGAAAATTCCCTATTTGCGCATCCATGGTTCCGTGAGATAACTTCCTTTTTGCTCCAAAATCAAATCATATTCCATTTTTTTCGTGCGCTAAATATGGCAACAATCATGGTATTACGTCAAATCTCACTAATTATGCTACTCGTGTTTGTTCCAGCATGGAGACTATGTCATCGTTGTCCATATCCCACTGCCACCAGCACTGCGGAATTGTGTTTGAAGTGCTGATTCTAATGAGCGACCATTGTGCAAATGATTGCAAATTGAATTTATTTATCAATGAAGGAACCAACAACGTAGCAGAGCCATACTGATGTTTATGCAGTGATGTCTGCAGATGATTTTGGTGTGGTGAACAGTTGAAGGGTGCAGACAGGCTGAGATAGATTGTGGAGTTGACTATTCTGCTCTCCGATGTACCACTGTAGCCTTGAAAATGATATGTGGGTTCTCGAGAGCAACATCTGTAGGAGTATATAGCATTAAGTGGGTAAACCAGCATAAGTCGGACTTTCTGGTCAGTTGGTTCCTCGGGTTCTACGGTAAATTACATCCGCCGCGCGGACTTTGGAAACACTGCTGGTTGCATGTGTATGAGACCATTAACCCGAATACCCAGCACTGCATGTGTGCTCAAGGCTAGACCAGATTCGAAATCGGATTTTTCGCGCCCAAGGAATCCCTATGTGAAGGTAAAGGTGACTACTATTGGTAAGTATCAGGACCATCCGAACAGCAGGCATATTATTCAAGTAAAAGCATTGCTTAGCATTGGGCTCTCTTTTCGTAGAATTGGCGCAGATCCAATCAAGATTTTCTAACCTTATAGCGGTAAGCGTATTTCCATATGCTCATCGTTAAACTAGTGGTCACCATCCAACATTCAATCTGGACATTCGCTTTTGAGTATCTCGCTAAAGATCTGTAGAGCCATTATCTGATTGCACCGTGACGCGGGAATCGGAGTAATGACTCTGGACGAGTTTGATTTGCCAGGGGGGTTTAAGATATATCTGGCCCACCAATCATCATTACTCATCAAGGTGAGATTCATCATGAGATTTTTAAAAAGGAAATGCCGCTCTTCACAAAAAGGAAGGCAAATGTCCTATTAGACAAACCCACTCCTCACTATATTAAGAGAAATCCAAGGCAAGGTTCACCGAGTGGCGGGTAGTGTAGTGATGACAAGAATCGAAAATCATTCGCCTCGAGAAGCAGATAGGGAGCGTGAGCTCAGCTCCGTTGCGGTAGACGTACTCGAGCAAAGCAAGACGCTCCTCACGTCACTTCCAGACGGCCTCAGTTTTGTTAAAGAATCAGTTTATGTTCCAAAGAGCAACATTGCCAAACATGTCCGACACATAATTGACCATTATAGACTGTTGTTTGCTAGCAGACTTGAGACCTCGCACACTGAGAATGTTGCTTGGGTTGTGGATTATGATTCCCGTGAACGTAATGTATGTCCACCTACCTTGGTAAAATTGCCTGTCCAAGTATTCAGTAAGCTAACAAGAGGCATGACTATCTGTGTAGATAGCTATGGAGACCAATAAGGACGTGGCTATCCAAGAGATCGAAAGAATTCAAGCAATAATACTGAACGCCAACATACCCCTCAGTACCCCTGTCCAACTGCGTGCGTTGGTGAGCTGTGCGAGTGAAGAAGAGTCAGAATTTGAATCCAATTACGGACGTGAACTATGGTTTTGTGTCCATCATACCAGTAAGTCCCTTATCTTGAAAGGGGTGCGATGTCATCCAAGCTTCAAGTTATATCATCTGTTCTAAGAACATTGCATTGTCCAGTCCACCATCACGCCTTAATCAAAGCCATATGTATCGAGCATGGAATTGGTATTCCTGACAGCTTTGGCTTGGCTCCTTCTACGCAGAAGTATTACCAAAAACCCTAGTATCCCTCTTCAGTACGGACAACCGTCTAGATTAAGCTATGTAAGTATGAGGGAATAAACTTGATTTATTACATCAACTTTCCTAGAATAGAGTGAATACAAAATCCGTTGACTGGAACCTCACTTCCAAGTTTGGGGTGCCAAATTCAACTTTACTGGAAGTAAACCGCGGCTCAAGACCTTTTTGATACGATAGTTCGATGTAGTGCATTGGAAGGGAAAAGAGCACAAATCAAGTCCACTCCATATTACCCTTCATGGCATGAATCAGACATCAAGGCCAAGATCGCGTTGTTCACAGACAGTTGAGACTATCATCTTCATTTCAACCCATTTCCACAATACAACATCGTTTTCCCAAATAAGTTGGGCTACAGTAGCAATAGGAAGTGCACTTTTTCAAGTGGAATATCAGCCATCTGTAGACATACTATGAGTGGCTTTGCAGACATGGTCAACGTATGCGTTTGTTATGATCAGCTAGATATGGCCCACCACCCGATACGGCCTCCTCCGAACTGAAACCTGGGTGGTTGCATACAATACACAAGTTATGCGCTGGCAACAGGTATCTAGCAGCGTACATATAGGCTCAAAAGAGAACTCACACGGCAAGCGACGTGAACGTCGACCGAATGCATCTTTACTCGCTTCGTAGGTTTTGAGAAAAGCCATACAAGCTGTTGGGCATGCACGCTGCTATGTCTCTACTGAAATATGAGCACCCAGTCGTTGTTAGTATTATCATAACTAGGTGTTTGCCAAGATAATTGAAGCGGAGTATCGCACCAGGCCCGGGCCACAATGGGTGCAATATTCTCTATTGACAGGCTCTTGGGGTCATTCGGTGAAGCAGTCTTCATAAGCTTAGGTCAGTGGAAGTGCTAAGAGCTGAGATGAATCAACCTTGGTAGGGATTGGGACAGCCGCGGCGTTGCCCAGGAACCCGGCAGGGTTGATTACGAATCCTTTCCAGGTGATTCTTAGTAATCTTAAATAGCCATTGAGCATAGATTAACCGTTATTGAATAAGAGAAGATCCGTGCAAAACCAAGTATTCCACAATTGCTGAGTCAGATGCTCCCCATTGGATATGAGGGGTGCTGGGCTTTCTACGACCAGGAATGCTGAGTATCCGAAGGCTAACACATCACTGCGATACACTACCCGTTTCCAATGATCTCTTCTTCCAGACGAAGATCCCGGAAAAACCGGAATAGTCAACATAACCCCACCATGTCGAGCTGGTCCAACGCTTGGGTGAATGGCCGCTGCCATTGTCATGGTCAATGAAGCCCTCGTGTAAATGAGCGAACCACGCATTCATGCCGGTGTACACATTAGAGGCCGATGGGCCTACAGCCGAGCTCATTGGTGGTTGCGGAGCCACAACCAGCGTTTTTGGTTAATGGGATTTCGTTTGCGGAGACTCACGTCCTGACCTAGAATCACAATATTATCAAGACACTCAACCAGAGGCAAATGCACTGGGAACCACGTCAATTGCATATTTCTACGAACAATCCTAGAATTGGCATTTTTCCGATGAATGAGCCATCAAATCTGATCTCATTTCATGTCAAGGCCAATGGATTCTCCTGGAAAGCGACATCAGGAAAGGGTTCAATCATGGCGATGGCCTCGTCATCGGTTTCGCCTCGCCTTTAAAAGAGGGATTGGCTGACGTTGGTGGCCATTATTTTTCAAAGATTATGTCTACCGCTCTTGATCAGCTAAAGGAATTCACAACGGTTGTTGCTGACACGGGGGATTTCGAGACGATTGCCCAGTACAAGCCCACCGATGCCACCACAAACCCTTCCTTGATCTTGGCCGCCACACAGAAGACTCAGTACGCCAAGCTCATCGACGATGCCATTGCTTACGCCAAGTCCAAGGGTGGCGATGTCGACACTCAAGCCGAATGGGCCATGGACAAACTCTTGGTCAACTTTGGGTGCGAGATCCTCAAGATCATTCCCGGCCGTGTCTCCACCGAGGTCGATGCCCGTCTGTCGTTTGACAAGGAGCGCACGATCAAGAAGGCGCTCCACCTGATTAAGCTCTACGAAGAGGCGGGGATCTCGAAGGAGCGGATTTTGATCAAGATCGCTTCCACCTGGGAGGGCATCCAGGCCGCCAAGGAGCTGGAATCCAAGCACCAGATCCACTGTAACCTAACGTTGCTCTTCAGCTTCCCACAGGCAGTCGCCTGTGCCGAGGCACAAGTCACACTGATTTCCCCGTTTGTGGGTCGTATCCTGGACTGGTACAAGAAGAGCACCGGCAAAGACTACTCCAGCGAGGAGGATCCTGGAGTCCTCTCGGTGCAGAAGATTTACAACTACTACAAGCAGCACGGATACAAGACCATCGTGATGGGTGCCTCTTTCCGTAACGTCGGGGAGATCCTTAATCTTGCGGGGTGCGACTTCCTAACCATCAGCCCCGCACTGTTGAAAGAACTCAGCGAGAGCAAGAATAGCATCACCCAAGTGCTTTCGCCCGATAAAGCCAAGGCAAGTGCCCAAAAGAAGGTCACCTTCGATGAGACCACGTTCCGTTGGGAGTTGAATGAAGACCCGATGGCAACCGAGAAGCTTAGCGAGGGCATCCGAAAGTTCGCCGAGGATGGCGTCAAGTTGGAGAAGACCCTACGTAGTAAGCTAGCATGAGTTGAGGCCCTGCTGGATCCGCCGAATACATGTGTGTTGCAAATCCATTCAAGTGACAAATAAACCATAGCGATTTATTAAATTCAAGGAATAAGGCGGCGACAAGGCGGGGGTTCACCAGCATATGGCAGCATCGAGTGTATATATGGGAATTGCGTTTTGGGGGAATTTCAATGCAAAATAGAACCCGATTATTTTGGAATGGAGAAGAATTAAAATGGTGGAAGGTATGGCATTGAAAGTGGAGAACCAAGAATCTTGTATACAAATTGCTAGAAGAGTCCGCTCCAATAGGAAAGTGCAAGTGGGCCCCACCTGGGTGTACTTCGATCGTTTTTATATAGGGAAATGGAGCTGTGGGTGCTAGAGAGGCATCCAACGAACTCAAGGTTGGGGTAGGATATATGTATGAGGTTAGGAAAGGTGTCAAGTGGAGAAGAGAACCAGACTAAAGAATGATGCACTTCTTTTTACGCTTGTCCAGGCGCCCTGGATTCTGTCGATTGATTTGCCGTACGAGCTCAAAGAATGCTTCATCAACATTGCTTCTCTTGCGAGCAGACGTCTCGAAGAAGGTAGCGCCGTGCCAGTGTTGGCTGAGCTCGAGCCCAACCTCTCGTGGCACGCATCTGTCTGCTTCCAGATCTGATTTATTGCCAACCAGGACGGTTGGGACCTAATGCGGCAAACGATACAGTATTAGAACAGTTACGATATATCCCGGCAGGGGGAAGCAAACTCCAAATGCCCGGTTCTTACGGGTGCATAGAGTTCAAAAGACCATCATACCTGCTCGGAATCTTTCACTCTGACTATCTGCTCTCTTAGCTCAGCAAGATCGTTGAAAGTCGCCATTGAAGTAATAGAGTATACTAACACAAAACCTTGGCCGTTCTTCATATAGAGGTCCCGCATGGCAGTGAACTGTTCCGTACCAGCAGTATCAAGTATTTCCAGCATGCATTGCTGCCCATCGACCTCAACTTGCTTTCTGTAAGAATCCTCGATTGTAGGGTCATACTTCTCGACAAATATCGACTGCACAAATTGGACCGTCTGTGGCAAGGTTAGTAAGTGCTTTTGATGAGGGCTGCCAAGCCTCAAGTAACTGTGTTCTGCTTACCAAGGCTGATTTGCCAACGCCTCCAGAGCCAAGAACAACTAGTTTGTATTCGCGCATATTCCAAACACAGCAATGTACTATCAAAGTTTCAACGAAGCCTAATTAACTACGGGGGAGATTAAGAAAGGTAAAAGGGGAATTTCAAGGACCGAATAGCGGAGGAGCTACCACTGGATAGAGTTTAAAGGGTGGCTCGAGGAAAAGAAGAGAAAACACTAGGCAAGCAAGAGTATGGCCAAGAGCTTCATTGAATCGGTATTCTGGTTACAAAACAAAGATCAAACAAGGGGAGCAAGATAGGGGAGAACAGGGGGGCAGCAATATTTCCCCAGGCTAAGTCATTAGCATTAATGAATTGGGTGCACCATCAGATGATTGGTAATGGCGAGAGAGTAGGCTCTGGTAATACATTCAGCATTGAGGTTGATGCAAAGTTGTACCAAGGAAGGCGAATTATCGAAACAGCAACATAAATTTAATCAATCGTTTGCAATACGTCGATTATACTGGATCAACATTTTCTCTGAATTGCTCATGGAGTCTGTGATATGACGAGCGTGTCACCAATTAAACGAACTGGAGTCATGCACACCTGGCACACCTGTCTGATAAATTGAGAGATTCCGGTGTAACCCTGGGTATCCAAAGATATCGTCGCTAACATGGCCTGAATCTCGCACCAATACTCTCATTGAGCCGCATTCAGAGACTGTGCATTAGTTTTGTGGAGAGCACCACGTATGTAGCTGCAACCGCTAAACGAAGTCTCGGTCAGCGAAGCGAGCTTTTCTTAAAACGAGTTCCAGTAGATGGACCTCGACTGACTGCTTCACGTGGTGGCAATCAGGCCAATATGGCAGTGGCTAAGCTAGGCCTGCCAGACGGCTGTATCTGTTGATGATGTACAGCAGTCTGGATTGTACGATGGCTCACGAATCTACTTGAGTCTGCATGTACGGGATACCTGTTTCCGGCTGCTCAGCGTTGGGGCCAGCCGTCTGGGTTGGTGGAACAGCTCCCATAACCAGAGACGCCCATACAAAAACACTCCAAGCTATTGGCACGCTGTGGTTGATGTTGGCAGATTGTTTATTATACTGATGGAGCTTAAGGTGGGGGAGGTATTTGCTATGCTACTACTTGCCTCGGAATATCCGTCATTTTAGAGAACAACATTAAATCTGGGTTCTCATTGCTGCAGTCAATCAACTGCCTGAACTACACATCACATGATATAGAACAATAACCTCACAGGGCTCATCTGCTGGAAAGGGGACCGACCATACAAGGAGCTGGGAAGCCTAGGATCAACCAGGACACGTGTGGCTCATTGCTCAGCTTCGGGCTGACGTACTTGGCGATTCTGTTTAGCCCAGCGTAGACCACAAGCATTGCACAGCCTTCATAGAGAAGTTCAGAAAAGAGGCTGATTTAGAGGTTATTCGTGAGTTATGGCATGGATCATCAAAGACTTACGTTTTGGGGCCCTGTGGACCTTTGCGCCATTCAGGTGAATCAACTGTGCCACAATCAGTACACACTCTCTCCCTAGCGGTTGGCATTTTGTTTTTCTTCTGCTTTCTCTTCGAGCGAGAAACAATCTCGGATTCCATCAGATCCGAAATACTTGGGCTCCTCTGCTCGCCGATCGAATCAGGTTGTCCTTCCGGACTGTGCACGCCTGATGAGCCAGGTGTGTTTAAGCCTGTGCGGGTTTCGCTGCGATAGGGTGGGAAATCGGAGTCCTCCAAACCTAGGTTTCGCAGCTTTCTTCGGAGATTCTCGTTCTCCATCCTGAGCTCCAGGAAACTGTCCATCGTCGAGGTGCTTTTAGCAGGATAAAGCCTAGCAATGCTGAAGAAGCCCTTCAACTCGTTGGTGCGCTCATGAATATACGGATGGCCGGTGATTTCGAACATCGAGAATTTGTCATCTTTGCGACGAAAGCGCAGAAATAGACGATACTCCTGCTGCTTCAGCGCCAGATTGAAGTCTCTCAGGTAGGTGTCCACATCATCGATATGGATGAACTCCTTCAGATTCCTGCCGATCATCTCCTCAGGTGAATAGCCAACGAGCTCTTGGCATGAGGGGGAGCAGTAGATGAATTTTCCAGAAGGAGTGATGACATGGTAGAAATCCTTTAGCTCATGTATGATGCGATCAAGCCAGTTCTTTCGCTTGGTAAACTCAGTCAAGTGCGTGTTGCTAATCGGATAGCTGTTCGCTTGAGCAGTGGCAACTTCCTCCACCATTGTTGACTAAAGCTGGCTGAAGCGGGGATGAGGAAGGCGAATGTATTTGCAGTGGAGTTCTTGCAGTTGGAATGAACGAGCTCAGATGATCCGCCACTAACAAGTAGGCGAAGAGTGGCAATAGGAACAACACTTGTTTGTATTTTATACGATGCATGATGGGGGTATTGGGCCCCAGGCATTGTTTCATTTTGCAGCATTCAAATTGGTAAGATTTGGTTGTCTAATGGTAAGCAGGAGTGAGCTGTCCACTAACCATCAGAAAATCGCTCGCACCAGGTTGCCTGTTTCGGAATAAAGGAGTAAAAACCACTATGTGAACAGAATTCAGGAGGTGCCTTGAAGGCTGATACAATACATGCCATTAGTCACTCGATGCTGTGCCGCGTACTGGTAGATGGATCACACCTGAATCCCCACCGTTTGCCTGAAATGTATGATCTAGTGGCTTAGCAGGGTTAAGTCTGTGGATTGTTGAATCCTGGACAATTCATTGAAATCTATGCGATATCATTGGATCAGACATGTAACCTAAGTCATCAGCCTCCATATTTGTAGAGATAAGTATGAATTCTCAGTGAAACATGGATCATGTAATGATGTCCCATTGAGACCAAGGTATGCTCAGGCTCTAAGTTCCAGTTTAAAGGGTTGTGGAGAATATGGATTAGCATCATGGCATCTGCGATGCGAGCCAACAAACCCGAACTCCAATCTGACCTTCAGTATTAGACGGGTCACATGCTAATCCATGGCCCTAGAGCAACCCCCACCCCCATCATACATCTCGCCTTGGAGAGCATTCACTGAGCGCATAATAAACGCAAGTACTTCATGAAAGCGCAGCTAGACGAAAAATTTATTTCCAAAGATTCCAAAATGGTTGTTGAGATCACATACACACACGGATGGCGCTCGCCCGCCAATGATCAAAGATTACTAGTTGAAAAGGGGCAGATTGTAGCCTTGAAACTGCTACTGCGATGCTTGTGTTGGCGACAAAAAATGAGAATGAAAGTTTTGGCTAAACCAAACCAAAATTTTAGCTGATATGAATAAGATATCTGGACGTTCAAAAATGTAACTGAACGAGTCAAGGTACGAAATTAAGTGTCGTTCATCTAGACTACTATTAAATCTACTTCCGAGAATCCAACTCTGATGGGGATGAGGGTTTTGAGGGTGGTGGCTGTTGAGCTGAAGTCAAGGAATATGTTGGAGAGAGAGGCGGAGAACCAGTCTCAGCATGGATCACTTCCACATCATTCGTAGTCCCCCAACTTGGTTTACGCAAAAGTCGCCGGTACGTTTCTGCAATCAATTGCGCATCATTTGCAGTGAGTCGGAGAGAACTTGGGCGTCGATACTCTAGCCCACTTTCAGGAGGTGGGCCATCGTTGCGAATCTCATCCTTGCTTGTCCCAGGATGCGTAGGCCCTTGAGAGTTACGACGGCGGAAATAGATTAGGGCAGTAGTACAGTTAAGGAATTTCTGTGTAGATTAATAGAGTTGCAACAAATTTTCTGAAAAAAGGATATATCCCTGCCGCCGCGAACACCGATACACATCCCACAGAAATCCCAGCTATAGCACCAGATGTCAGCCCAGTGGATCTCTGTCCTGAGTTGCTTAGGTTATTAGAAGTGTCGATGGGTATAGGAAGATCTGGCGTTCTAGTTGCCATGACATCTGTTGAGCTTGGTACGCTGATAGTAGTAGAAACAGAGTCCAAACTACTATTAGACGAGGGAGGATCTTAAGAAACATTTAGCCCATTGTTCAAAGAGTAAAGGTCTAATGATTGGCTATGACTAATACCTTGAATGAAAAAGTAGGGTCCGTTTGGCTTGTTGACGATATCATCACCAGCAACGGTGACCAAAAAGCAATACATTCTGCTAGCTGTGGAGTTCTTCGGACGATTAGGTACGGGGGCGAAAATGGGTGGCTGTAAATTAGGGTCTAGGAAGAGATTCATGTAACCATTACCATTGGTAACGTTTAACTGTTCTAGCACGGGCTTTCGCATGTCGGTTACATCATACAAGCGAATGTCCACAGCACCCTGGACCACAAAGGTAGGATATTCAGAGTTCCATCGAACTACTCCAACAGTTGACATCACCCATGTATCATTTAGCTTGGGTAGGCAGTATATCTCAGGTCCACAGACTGTAACATCTATTTATAGAGCAATTAGTGCTAATTTCTGGTGAGGGAAGCTACAAGGCCTACCTGCTCGTCGATCTAGTCGAGTGTTTGAAAAAGAGATACTTTGGCTTGACCTCAGATATAACAATATAACAATGTAGAATATATGACTATATATTGAAGTATTTATGCGCATTGTATCAAAGGAATGAATGGAGGTGGAGGCAAGAAGCTGTTAAATCACTTCCTTTCTAGTCAAACCGGCTTTAATATCGAACTCAGTTTGGCTATTGGGATAGCGACATGTAGAGGAGTGAAGTATAAGAGCCAAGAGGAATCAGCCAAATACCAAATTAGAGGATAACCCAACTGATAAACGTTAACTTTAACTTGTCAAGATAAACACTGGAGATATTGGCTCTCGGGATGAGGTACAAAATCCTTCGAACCACATTCCTAGATGTGCATATATTATAAATTCCTCCAATTGTAGTCCAGCCAATGAAATATGCTCATTTCCTAACAAGTACAAAGCCGGTATTGTATATTGGAATAAGAAGGCATTTAATCGAATATGGTATCACTACATGCTTCATTCCAAATCCAATTGATATGGGAACGCTCAGTTATTTCTAATTCTATTGTGCAGGAAGTCAACATTCGATCCCTTAAACCAACTCGCATCAAATACGCAGAAAACCATTCATCCTTTTGTGGAATTTACTTCTACAATGGAGGTATGCATCGTTCAAACACTAGCATTTTGCTGTATTATCATACATGTACTGAAGGAACATTTGTGAATGTATTCATGGCTCAATGGCTGCTAAACACTGCTAAGCCGTTCAGCTCAATAAGAGGTGTACTATTCCGCAAAAAGTGTGATAATCAGATTGATTTTCACACACCAGTGCCAACTAACATTTCGATTCGTCTACTCAGGATTCTCTGCAGCCCACGTAGTACAGGGACGTTCAATCTGTATAGAATTACTTTTAATTGCCAGATTAATGGAATCTAGAATCTAAGTAAAACTCATCATTTTCAAGTCCAAAGATGTACAGATTGGTTTATTTATGAGCAGCAGACAGCAGTCAACGAAAGGACACCATATGGGAGTGAGGTAGGAGATGTGCTATTAAAAAGGATTTTCTCGTACTTGGACCTTAACTGGCACCAGCATAAACAGGGATGGATTTTCGATATTGCTACCTCTAGCTTTCAGCTTCATTATCTATCGCCTGACTACCTTTGTTTTGATGGTCACACTGGTAGAATTCACCCCGAGTCTTTTGAGGGATACAGTTGAGTAGTTTTTTGAAGTTACGAAGAAGTGACTAAGCGTGATCGTCTTCTTGGCTGAATGCTTACTCACAACAACAATCTTCGTAGCAGCTGCATCGCTTCCGATAGCATACTCGGTGTACAGCTGGTTTGACACATCACCACGATATTGTGAGCCATGCCATCAGCGATGCTGGACTTCATGAGTGGGGAGCGGGAAGGCAAAATATCTATGGCAGGGTAAATTTGGTAATGGTGAAGTTGACTGTCAACATGAATTTGTCCTTAGGTAAATTAGCCGGTCGGGGGAAAGGAAGTATCATATCATCGTACATGTACCTGGATAACCACGACGACCCGGAACTTTTTTGGCAGCCGAGACCTTAAGCAAAGCATCACACGATGGCGCATCGGTCAAGTTAACCAGAGCATGTTTCCCGAGTTCATAAGCGTAAGTCAGAGCCAACCTTGGAGCAGTAGTACGTTCGATAGTAAGATCGATGACGAGTTGGAGAAACAGAATAACGCGCTCAAATGAAGAACCCGACTACTTCTATGTTAAACACAATAGTGAAATTATCATGAACATCCTTGGTAGGGGTTTTAACGATTCCCGCTTGTCTTCACTATAAGGTATAAGCGCGTGAATTAGGGTTGACAGGAGACCCATGGACAATTATAAATGAATAGTAAAAATAATTGGAACTATAAGCACGTCTAGTAGCTTATCCTCAGTATCCATTTGCTGAAATCGTCGAGTTCCTTCCTCTTGAGCGTTCTGGATAGGTACTACAAGTACAAATAACGCAAAACAGAACAGGTCACTACATTCGTATTATCAGCAATGGATAATGGACAGTGAACACCAGCAATTGTTCGGTAATCTACAAAGTGCATTAGACTCATACAGCATTAAGGATATGGCTGGAGAACAGAGACACCATCAACTGAATCTGGATACAATGAGCCTGGTCACTGCCACAGCATCTCATTGATTCTAGAATTCGTCTTCGATCGATTACAGGCAATTGTTAGAGCTTATCAGATCAAGAGAACCAAGGGGAGTCGAAGTATCGATGGAGAGGTTGCGACTAGTAACCAGAGCGGCTGAGCAAATCCAATTTTCACTAGTGATTATTTAACCTATGACTACCAAGATACAATCTGCTATCACCCACGATGTCAAAAAGAACGTCTACTAAGCGTTGGCTCCCATGCAGGCTCTATTTTTTCAGTATGGAAACGAGAATATGTATCATAATGGGTGCATTGCTAACCTAACAATCATTGTCTGTGGTGTATGATGAGGAGATTCTACCTTATCATGTGCTGGGTAAGCCTCCGAATTTTGGGAATTTGGCTGACTTCTTTGATCGTAGTACTAGGTTTGAAGATTTTGAGGGTTGAATTGAACATTGCTTGGTAAGGTTTCACTCTGCTAAATTGATATTTAATATGGTAACGCAACTAATAAGCATCACTCGACATCGTATGCATTTAGAGAGGCCCAGGCCCAGTAGCAAGTGTTATCCCTGTTACAAGCCAAGCATTCATGCCTGATTTCCAGCTCGACCATTGACCAAGGGCATGTGCCAATTACAATCCACTAGCCTCGATAGGGAAAATACTATATGCTTGTGTTGCTACACGTCTACAAAGTTCGTTGACCAGAGCTGACTCCAAGTATACAAAAGACCCGAAGTTGGTTTAGGGTAAAACAATGGCACTCCTACGTAGCAGATTGCCTGGAGTCGAAGCGCATAAAACAAGCGTAAGCATATGCCGCGTGGACATTAAATTCCGCGCATCGGCAAATGAAAAAGGCTTAGTCCCTTCACATGCAGACATCTAATAGTCTTTGGAACGGGGGATGCAGCTTACCAATATCCAGCGAAAAGGAGCTGAAGGGATTGCGCTTTGGTCATCATCCATACAGAGCGAACTGATGATGGTGGAGTCTGTGATGAGTGCTAGTCATATTCGAACACCCGGTGTGAAACCACTCCATGGTGTCTGATGCTTAATCACGATATCAGTAGCCGTCTACGATGACCCTAGTCAATGCGAAAATGAGAGACCACATCCATACTCTTGGTTGGTGATGTTTTTTCAGCATTCTAATCAATCCATCGTATGAATCATGAAACTCGTGAAATAGCCTTTGGATCATAGATTCCATCGATTCCATCGATTCCTTGAATTTTCTTGATTTTGTAGGTTATTTGCGGTTATGCAGCGAATAGCCCAACTTTGCGGTCTCGAAGACAGCACGGTTTTTGGAGTGCGAGTCCAAGTGGATCATTCGCATATCCGGATTTAAAGTCACGAAAATGGTCATTTAATATAAATTGGACAAAACAGCCCCGAGACGTCTCAGCGGTTACTGGGGTGCTTCCAATTGGTGTTCTAGATATGCTGGATTACGGGACGCTCCAAGGAACTGCTTATTAATGGAGCCATTCAGAGCTTGGATATGATCCACCGCTGTGGAGTGGTTTGATTTTGGTAAGAGCCGGTTTCTTGAGAATTACTTGGGCTCAACTTCCGGACCCTGCATTGTGAAACTGGATGTCTTACCAAGTGTCAATGCCAAGTGGCCCTCAGATCTTCAAGCGCGTGGCTGGGTGCGATAGCCCACTGGAGTGGAGCAGTAGGCTACATGATGGCTACACACAGACTCCCCACCTCTTGTCCGTACAAGGCAAGAAGGTCCACCAAGAAATCCCAATTGTGCCAAACATCATCTCCCCAGCTTCCTGATCATTGTCAACGCCAGAGGCCATGATTCCATCGGATATTGGCCGTCTGCCAGAGTCGCTCAAGATGAAGCCCTCTCAACTAGCCTGCGGTGTTGGGAGTCATCGATGATATTGGTCAAACATCCCAGTGGTCAGTACGCCTTGGAGATAAAGACTCAGCAAATCAACAATGTCCTAGACCAGATCAATTGACTTTGCCGCATGCCGCTTTCATAGGACCATACTGGCGCTCTGGTCGCCTTTTGTCAAATCCAGCAGTCATCGCCAATCCGACCCAGATTGCAAACAAACACGGAAAATGTGGATGTGGAAGAAGTTGCAACGGGATTTCTATTCCTGGATTGACTTTTACCTTAAAAGGACTGGTCTCAGAAACCTTTAGTATCCAACCAGCTACATGTCAAACTTCGCCTCGATCTAGTTGGTGTCCGATTGCTCTGAACAAACAGAGTATCAAATAGCAACCCCTGACGATTCCAACTCGACTTCAATGTTACTGTGATGGAGCATCGCAGTTTCAGCTTGCAAGTGATACTCGATGCTTCAGCTGGACTATCGCGGCAGGAATGGACAGATATACTGGCTGCCCCATTGAGTACGAACCTTGCCTAGGTGCCAATAGAAACCGCCGTCGAGAGTGCAGTATGACTCAGGCCCATGGCATAATCCGGGACTTCAGGAAATTAAATGCGATTCAATGAATCATATCTTACAAAGCCAGCCTTGTGGTGCGTAGAGGGTAACGATATCACACCGCCTCTCCAAGATTTTCCTCGTGAAGCAATTGGCGGATCACCAAATCATGCTAGCCACCAAGTCTATCCCAGAATAAGTATACGCCACAGCGATTTATAGTAGCCACTTGAATTATTCTTCGCTAGACGTTTCATGTCTTTGGCCAAATCATCTGGACTGCTCCTCATTCTTTCATGTGGAGGTCGCCATTCGTTGGGAATCCCTCTAATTTAGAATAGAATGGAATATGAATTATCTACCTGCGTGTGGGGATATGCTGCTCCTCGTAGCCATCTCCGGAAAACCCGTTGCCCTTGGATCTTGATATTTCTGGTGACAGCTGGCAAATCTTCAATGAATCATATCCCAAACAGATGTCTCTTACAGTAATCGTTTATATCATCGAAATGTTTGCTCGTTTCAAATCATAGGAAATGTGGATTACCACAGACTACGAAAGGGTGGCTGCTCTCCATTCTAAACAGTTCCGGTATATAAAGTGGAGCGGGTGGCATTGCAAATGAATTGCCATCCTTCGATCTCCATCTGTCCCAGCTCCATTTCCTAGAAAGTTGTACCAATTCTGAATAACATTGCTCTTACTCCACGCATCGGTGACAGTGTTGGCTAATTTGAGGGCCTCAGGTACAAGATACAAGTCTACCGAGGGCTGCTATCAGCATACAATGGACTTCAACAAATCAACCAACTGCTTTGCAAGAACAGATATCTTCGATCCCGGCAACCGTAATCTTCATTACGAACAAAGCTTGCTTTTTGGAAACAAGTACCAAGCATTCAACCCGGATGCTCCAGAAGATTTAGATCAAGTCTACAATCAAAATGAATATAATAGATCCAGTGAGCCCTTCAATGCCCCCTCCATATCGGAATCTTTCCCTTTCTCGGGCCACGATCTTGCAATGCCGAGCATAGAGAACAACATGAATCTCGCGCCACACCCCAGAAACTCCTATTCGCAGCCGGGGCCTGTTAGTATGCAATCCAACCATCAAATGCAAAAACTTCCAGTAGCTTTGGCACCCGGCTCTGACTCCAACACGAATCACCAGGAACCAGGTAACCTATCAGTAATCCCTAGAAGATGATTTGAGATAGCCAAATTGGGCTAGCATCCAAGCCAAGAATCATCTTCAACCCCTTCAAAAGACAACAACACTCATCCAACTCCTTAGACGATGCAATCTCCAATGCGTGGAGATTATGGTCCATCGGCCTCCGCCCAGTAGAATCGATGCCGGCCATTGAGGAAAATTGTCTCGGGCCCACGGATTCGTACATGATGGGCAACCAGGCGAAGAAACTGAACGTCAATCATATGATGCCTATGGACTCGGACGTGAAGATGGGAAGAAGCGCCAATACAGCGATTGAAAGCAGCACCCAAAGCCCCACTGTAGTTGTACCCGATATTAATCCTAATAGTCTTCTTGTACCTGACATAGCTCACACGAGTATGTACAATGAGGGATACCCGTTTAGCCCGCCCACAAACTGCTCAGCTAAAATAGATGGATACGAACCTACTAGAAACTTCCCGCCTCAGGTTTCTTATTTCCCCAAAGGGAAGCCTACTGCTGGCAGCCACAATGGAAGATACTCTATCAGTAATGGGACCAACAATTTCCTCAACTACAAATTACCGCCTGGTTCTAATATGCGAGTTGACGAATATCCGTTTGATAACAGTAGCGCTGTCGGAGGTTCAGCTGATAATGGGTTTGAATCTCACGAGCAAGCAACAAGCAATTATCATCAGGTTTCCATGCGAATGCCGTTCTACCAGGCAGGTAGCTCCGGCAGCAACCTGTGTGGGCATCAACTACAGCAAGGATCACAGATAACAGACGGGCGCTTCATCACGACCTACACCCCTCCTGCTCCCGTGTCAACATCCGGTATTGGAAGAAAACGAGCACAAAGCGACTCGGTCACCTACAGTAGCTTTCTGACAAACGACATGCAATCCAACGAAGAGCTATATGATTCCTGTATTCCAACGCGGAACAAGCGCTTCAGATCCATGGACATGGCTTATCCAAACAACGGCTCAGGCTTCCAAAGATATGCGCCAACCGATAAATACTACTCGAAAGGAAAGGAGTACTACGAAGACACCTACTTTGGAATCAGCTTGGATGAATATAGGTATCCAATACCCTGGGGGCCCGCTTTGGATCAGACACTCTCTATGCCATCCTTTGATCTGGCACCAGCTGATATCGGCAATCCAGACGCCCGTCCGCGTCGGCAGAAGGCGCGGTTTGATGGAGACCTGTACACCCCCCAGTGGGTGAGGTACAGTGGCCAAACCAAAGAAGGTTTCTGCCAGCACTGTAAACCAGGGAAATGGCTACAGCTAAAAAACAGCGCCTACTGGTAAGTTTGGAGCACATTTATAGGTTTGTAGCCGGATCATGATGTAATACTCTTCGCTTTCAGGTATCACGTTCAATTTTACCACGGCATATCTGCCACCTCAGGCCATTACTATCGCGCCCCTCTCCAAATGAGCACGTTCGAAAACGGGATCAAGGGTGTCTGTCACCAATGCCGCGAAGTGGTAGCTGTCTGCCACGCCAAGAAAAAAGACATGGCGCTGTGGTTCCGGCACGCGCACAAATGCCACGTTCATCACAAGCCCAAATCCTTGAAAAAACGCTAGTGAGACGCAGACGTTTCGCTCCGCCAGAATATCATCACCATATCATACGATCCTCATTGTCGACGGAAATATTTATTTAATTCGTATTTTCTTGTCCACTCAACCTCGATCACTTTGTGTGAATTCATTCCGTTTCTTGCTTCATATGTGCCCACATGGAATTGCTTCACCCAGCTAAGCGTTAATATTTGGTTCTTCGTTCAGAATAAACACTCGGTATTTGAAGGGACAGATGAGCTCCATAATATAGACGAATCCAGCTTTTCAAATGATCATCTGAAGTCGATTTATTTGCTCATCTGGGCTGTGAAGATCAGCCCACCACAGCTAGTGCCGGCTAAACAATGGTCAGCACCCGATTACATAATCTGCATATGAGGTTAACTAATGAGAGCTGAATTACCTCTTCCTTTCGTAACTATGTGCCACCAACATGCTGGGCTGAAATAGTACCTCAGAAACATGAGAACGCACCCTGCCGCTTGTAGAGATATCGACACCGAGGTGGAAGAAACAGAGGAGTGAAATTGCGGGTATTTGCCGAAGAATTGCACAGCAGGACATAACTACCCTGTACAGAAAGAAAGTGACCAGGCCAAGTGGGAGTACCAACACAGCATCAACACCAGCCTAGACCTGAGCAATAGCTTCGAGTAGCACCTTGCTAGTATTTACGTAGCTGCGCTAGTTCCAAAAGAAGCACGACTTCATGACGACGCCCATGAGGACTCAATAGATGAAGTTACCTTGGACGGCAAGAATGGGCTGCTTGTCATGGTCAGTACGAGACAACCGCGGAGACGTGTGTTGTACCGCACGAAGATACATACAGGTTCAGATTTTCTCTCCACCCAAAACCCCCAAGCCTATTGGGCACCAATTAAAAGCTGCAGCCCAAGCTGCAGTGACACGGAGATCATCCAGAATATGATGCCGAAGTATGAATCAATGGATAGCCATTGGAATGGTAGATTCTATGAATGAAACATTTCCAACCAACCAGTCCACCAAAACCAGATATCTATGTTCTATGTGGTTGTAGATCAACTCGCAAGATCCACGGTTTGCGCACACGAGGGCAGAGAAATCGGAAATAGCCCCGAGCATCATGTACATCCCATTTGTCAGCTATGATCCATATCTAACCACGACGAGTGGAACAGCAGCTCTAGAAGGGCTTGCTGAGACTAGGCGCCGTGAGCATAGTTGCGGATTCTGACCATCCCTATCTTTGCCGCACAGTTTGTTGCCATATGGATTGATATTTAGGGTCACACATGAGCTGTGTCCCATGTTGCATCTGAGTTTCTTGTATTCGCCGCCCATACATCGATGAATACAAAATAACATGCAATATCGACCGCCCTTATTGCTGAGCACTATTTAAGGATTTGGCTAGAATCGATCATCATTGTAGAGCGTGATGAATCGCCTTGCCTCATACTACACCCCGATGCCGGCCAATAATGGGCATCGGTTGGCCGTTGGCTCATCGATTCGATGGTGGTATCAAGGATCACATGAAATGCAAACTCCAATGGCCGCCATTGAATGTTGGATACCAAAAAGTAAGATTCCGTCAGCAGCAGTGTATCTTCGAACTACTGCTCCCCATCCTTATTCAACAATACCGAAGATTGTTTGTATTGATCCAAGTACCTGTTAAGGTGATCGAGGATAAGTATATGGATTCAGTGTGGAACCTGGGACTAATTCAAGGCCCATTGTATTTAACCTTGAATGAAAACAATCAATTTTGATCAGAAAATAATAAATTAAATCTCGAAGAACCAAAAACATTCAGCGACTTGCCATGGACAGGGGGGAGGGGTCGGTGTGGACTATTTGTACGGGTATCTCGTGCACTTTGACACTCCCGCCAAGTTGAGGCCAATATCTGGCCATACGTTATTCTTTCATTCTGTCTGACCCTTCCACTTAATCTTGCTCTATCGCCCACTACCTTCTCCAGTGAATTCTTGTTATATTTGTACCCGATACCTCCATTAACTTGCAAGCCAGCCGGTCTTTAGCTTTCCCTCTAACCACATCCTAACACTGAAATCACTTCACATAACATGGAATCGGTCCAAGTATGCTAGCCTTGTTTCCTCTGTCTTGCTTGTCAGATCTCTAATCCTCACTGCTCCAAGGTTTTTAATAGAACTACCTCCACAATGCAACCGAATATAGTTCCCAACGGGAATACCAGACCCTCTAACGTAACTATGTTCCCTAGTGGTACAACTCAAATCAAGCGGCCTGACAATACCGCAGACACCCGAGTCTCACGAAGATCCAAACAGGCTCTGGAGGATATAAGCAATGTGAAGGTACAGCGAAAACTTTTCTTCGGTCTCAGGAGGGTTTTTTTTGTAACCAATGCTTTTCCTTCAGCCGGTGAAAAATAATGTACAAAAGCCAGAGATCGCCTCAGCGAAGCAAGCCTCACATCCTCAGGTGTCAAATCAACATGAGTTCACCACGGAAAGGACTCGAGCCTCAGACGAGGCCAAGGTGTTAACCAGCTCTATGGCCACTTCCACCCCGGGGGAGAATGATTGTTGCACATCGAACGAGAGCACTGACTTTGTAGAATCGAAGGTAGCTAACCCTTCCTACGATAAGGCAGAGTCGGATCATTCGGAATATAAACGCCCATCTGTGGAATTTGACGAGTTTATCGATATGAAGTCGGACGAAAACTCTTCTCACATGGACGAAAGAAGCGTGATTGCCAAGAAGGTCAAAACGGACCCCACTTATCATTGCGTGGAAGAGATGGATAAGAAAGATGTCTCCATGGTATCAGACTATGCAGACGATATCTTCGAATACTGGAGAGAACTCGAGGTAGGCATGTTACTCTGTTCTTTTCCCTTGTGACGTTCCTAACGAACATCTGTATTAGCAAAAAATGAAACCTAATCCCAATTATATGAGCTGTCAATCAGAGCTCGAATGGCACATGCGAGGCATCCTATTGGACTGGCTGGTTCAAGTTCACGAGCGCTTCGGAATGCTACAGGAGACGCTATTTCTAAGCGTCAACTACATCGATAGGTTCCTTTCTTTAAAAGAGGTATCAATTGAGAAACTTCAGCTCGTTGGTACAACTGCACTTTTCATTGCGGCGAAGTATGAGGAGATCGCTGCACCAACCCTAAATGAGATGATCTACATGGTGGCCGGGACTTACACTTGTGATGAGCTCAAGAAAGCTGAACGATTCATGATTAATTTGTTGAATTACGAGCTTGGCTTCCCTGGACCACTCAGCTTTTTGAGAAGGATCTCCAAGGCTGATCATTATGACCCACAAGTGCGAACACTGGCCAAATACCTTATTGAAGTGACTATTATGTATGAATGCTTCATTGAATACACATCCTCTTTGATCGCCGCTGCTGGTTACTACTTATCTATGGTCATGCTTGGAAAATCCACTTGGGTAAAGTATCGAGTGCTTAAACATTCTCGGCCATATATCTAATATGAGTATCTCTGTGTGTAGACTTTAGTACATGAGCACTATTCTGGGTTCGACGAAGAAGCGCTTCTACCTTGTGCCCGTGAACTATTAAGCTGTCTCGAAACACCTAGCCAGCATCTGAGTATCTACAAGAAATACGCGGAAGCGTCGTACATGCATGCATCCACATATGTTAACGAGTATTTGTCCTTGAACAAATACAGCCTATGACAGCCGAGTCTTCGATCTTCTGCTTCCAAGTTTCCAGGAACAATACGATGATTCGACCACAAAAGTATACCATAATTTGCTACGGTGAAGAAGGCCTTCCTGATCAGCTTACACTACCCCAGTCTCACTATTATTACAAGAATCTCAATTGGTTATATTTGAAGTTGTTCAACTTGACTATTTGTTGCAACCCTGTGATAAAAGCATTCATCCATTTAAAATTAGACTAACCAATCTAATGAGTTTTGAATTAGAAGTATTCGCCATTTTTGAATAAAATCTTAATTAATCTGGACACAGCGTGATCACTACTGTCCAATCACCACACGAACCGATATGACGAAAGAAACCAGCTTACTGAATAAATATTATTGTTTATATGTAGGTAAATATATAGCTTTCGATGGTGGCGTTTGGTAGACGCGGGAGAGTATTGCCAATAAGTTATATAGCGCCTTGATATCGTCTAAACTACTAACTGTTGGGTGCAGGAAGATGGTACACACATCCACCAACCTGGGTTCTTCTCGGAGTGTCTCATACTGAGCCGTTCTTGGGATTTTCTGCAAGCTGGTCAATATCCATTGGTGTCGGTGTTTGAGTGGGACTATTATTTGTAGACGTCAATGGTTCGTTCGGTATTTCGCCATCGATTTCCGTTTCCGCTTCTTGCCCATTAGCGTCCATTTTGTGATCGTCGTCTGGCTCTGACTTGACTTTGACGTTGCTGTCCTCTCTAACAATTGGGTGACGATCAGCAGGAGCCGGAGTTGAGCCATCAGGTTTGTCCATTTCTGCCTCCACGAATTCGATCTCATTATCGTAACGGGTAGAGGGTCCAGTAAGAGGAAACCCGACATGCTCGGAGTTCTGTGAAGTCACCTCCACTGCGGAAGTTTTATTGGCTTTACGCGCGCGATCATTCATTTCCTTTTTGCGACTTCTTCTTGAAGAACGGGAACTCTGTTCTTTATAATTAACTTCATTCCGGCGGCCATCGTCATCTTCCGAATCGGACAGCTCCGTATCCGGAACAACTCGTGCGTCATATTGCTGTTTGGTAGCCCTCACGTTCGGGTCTCCATCCTCTTCCTCAGAAGAAAAGTCTCTGGGTACCTCTTGCATTTGGACAGAAGGGGCAAATGGGATTTGTCTCAAATTTTCTAGCACCTTCACCCGGATTTTCTCAAGGTATTCTCGTGTATTCAAGTTTTCCATATTGTTGGATGGAACATTAAGTTTATAATCGGGCCCGAAGTATTCGTAGTAATCATTATATGGTAGATCGTCATTCAATTCCTCATTTAAGATTACCCCAGTCTCATATGCCCAGGTACGGGAAACATTCCTAATGGTGTATCCACCACCGCCCAAGAATAGAAGAGGGACATTGAATCTTCTCATAAATTTGACACAGTGACCATGCCCTAGTAATAAGATGTTCTAGAGCAATTAGAATCATATCTCGTATTCAATATTGGACAAAAACTAACCTTTCATAGATAGGTTGAAACAGCCTAACCTATCTCCAGCCAAAGAGTCGGTTCCGCATTGCATCACAACTGCACCCGGCCTGTACCACTCCATAACATGGGTCATCACCTGAAAGTAAAATTTAACAAGAATACGATGCACAGGTCATTGGAAGGATTTTAGCCTCACCGACTCGAAAACCCCTTTGTAAGATTCGTCATTGATTCCGTCATGCAAAGGAAAGTTTACAGCGTAGCTTTTCCCCTTTCCAATCCCGACATCCTGCGAGATTCACAAAAAAGCTTTACTACAAGGGCATTTGAGCGAATGTGGGTTCAATCGTACATCAATATCACCTGTACCAGGGAAATATTCCCCATATTTATGGAACGATACCGTCATGACTCGATCGGTGGTGTAGAAGGCCTCTTCAACACCATCCCCATGATGGCAATCAATATCAATATATAGAACTCTCTGGTGATACCTACCAATACGCATATTTGTCAGCAGCCGAAATCATGCACATTTATCAGAATACCTCTTACCTTAGTAACTCCAGGATTGCAAGCACAATATCGTTTACGTAGCAGAAGCCAGACGCTTCAGTTTTTTTGGCATGATGCAAGCCACCAGACCAGTTGATAACGATATCCGACTCGCCTCTGTTGAGCTTATTGGCGCCGTCTTGATAGTAGTGGGCAATATAACAATTGATATGCAATGTTTCTGTTCAAGGTTCTTGCAAATTAAAAGCACAAAAGATCATATAATGGTTTACCGATTGAACCACCAGCTGATATAGAGCAGAATTCGTATATGCCATCGAATACTGGACAATCATCACCTGATAAGACTACAATTATAAACATAATATAGTCAGCTGTAGCATAGTGGTTTCTTGCGACAAGAACACTGAGCATACATCTATTTTGGTGGGCCACCAGATTTTCCATATTTTCTGGAGTCACCCTGTGGAGGAAATCTATATACTCATCTGAGTGGAAGCGGGTCATTTGTGTTTTGGTCGCACGAGTTGGTCTCTAGATTAAGAACAAACTTAGGTTGCCGTTACGTCTATCCCAAGAAGCACTCTAGTGAAAGTCACCAATATTTCCATTTTTCTGTGTAGGCCATAGTTCACTACTAAGTTGTGGGTCATTCTCATACGGTGTGGCTTCATAGGATGTCCAGGGCCGTAAGAGTAATTTCCAACGTCAGCTATGGAACTAGTAATAAGGCTATCTTGACCTGCTAGCGTTGGACGATATAAGTCGACTTACCATCGTAATAATAGGAAACCCGCTCCTTCGACATGTTGATGGTGCAGTTTGGTAGTGAAAAGGTATCAAAAGGTGCACGTATGTCTGTGACTTCTTTCAATGCTCCCAGCATTGCTGCTTGAACACTGATTCCCACATCCAACTCTATCACATGATCAATGCCTATTCATTCTGCTTCAATAACCTCCACTGTATCAGAGTAAGGTACATACAATTGGCTGATTGGTTTAAGCTTTTGATGCTGCCACTACTTGATCTATCCAAAAAAGATCAATTGAATATCAATGAACCTACAACAATTACGAAATATTCTCCATATGACCATTGACGGGATTCTGGTACCAAGATAAATGCTGATGATGTGCAGCTTATAATTGGATTGGTATCATTTGTGTTATGACCTAAGCTTTTAAATCTACGAATGGCGCGGACGTATTCCGGATATGATTTGATCTCGACAAAGTGCTTGATCACTTTCATAATAGAAACCATTAGGCAAGCAGGTTTCCAGCCATTCGATGATGTCGAGGTACTAAAATAAAATAGGCCGTAGTTACATCCACATACATCTTGTTTTGGTTTCTCTTCGATCTACGGGATTTCGTGTATTCCTTCTCCCTTATTGAGCTCGTACTATTCCTCCTGACACTTGTAGAATCTGCCCCTCTTTACCTTGCTACCAGCTCTACCACATTCGCTTTTTCTTAATTGCCCTATATCTTTTATGTCCATGCTGGAGGACGACCTGGAGCGTGGACTCACCGTAGAAGTTTTGTATGAAAATCAGAGAGGGTATGGTCTCCTCGTCTTCGAGTGTTACCCTGGCTAACATTAATTATATTCTTGCTCTGACTATCCTAGACTGTGGATTTGTGGGACGCCTCATTTCAGCCATAGAATGTAAGAGATTTTGAGAAGTCCCACTTAAAGACAAAGACTAACGTATAGGCTCATTTAGGTTAAATCCTTTCGATAGTGCACCCTGGACTGACAAGTTCCAACGGTAAGAGTACCATTTTTGTTCCTAGGGGCCTCCTTTCTAACTTTTATGACAGGTTCTCACCAGTTGATATACATTCAGCCCAGCTTCCTGACCCGAGTTGGGATTGGGTAGGGGGTTCTTTAGAAGTATCCATAAATGCTCTCAACTAAAACTGCAATTGCTTCTGATAAGGCTGACCCATACTGGTATATTGACTCGTCCGGAGATATAGATGAAGAAGGCTGGGAATACGCTTTCATGTTCGGGTCCAATTCATGGCATGGTATATTGCAGCTCCTGAACAGTTGCCATTAAGGAACATTTGTATCTAAACCAGGACTGGACTTAGGCGATTTTAGATTCTTCCGGTCATTTGTTCGACGAAGAAGGTGGATTCGACATCGTAAACTGAAGGTTGGTACGAACCCACCTAGTGCAACATTTGTCACACCATGCCTAACTACAATCTCTTTGCAGGATCACAAACCTACTTTTGCCGATCGGCAAATGAGATACATAACGCCAAACAGCCCGGACAAGAGTGAGGAAGATACCCCTATCAAGTCCAAGGGCATCGTTGCCAAGCTTAGAGAATGCCGGATCGATCGTGAACGTTTCATTATAATCGACGAGTATCTAAAGTTGACGAATAAGATAGAGCTTCAGGAGAAGGTACAGTGCTTATCGTACGATTATGTCCTCAGTCTTGCAACTAACGAGCAACCATTGACAGATCCATGAAATCCTATGTACTTTGAATTACTCTTCAAGCAGGTCCCGGTTTATGTCGGTAGGTTTCAGAAGGATTCAATGGTCATACATTCGTGACTCTCAACTGGTTTTTTGTGCTAGATGGTAAATCAACGGTTTCCAGATATCGATATCTCGAAATATCTGAACGAATTTGATTTCTATTCCGATTACAAAATGGTGGTCAAAGGTACCTAGATCGTGTAAGGATCGTGACGCAGCCTCGGTCCACACCGCCGTTCACAACCTGAGGTGCCTACCAACTGTTGAAACATGGCCAGGTTTCAGCTGTGCACCATGTTAGATATGACTGCCATTTCAAGAACTCTAATTCCCAGCTATCATTAACCTGTCAGTAAAATCTGCCATTTCAGCCACTTGTGCCTTTCTTATTTACCAATGGGGCTCCATTAATGATGTAGGTAGGCGAGAAGTGGGTTTTGCATGGATATCTGGATTAGGCAAACTGACGACCAAATAGGGAAGCCAATATTCCATTGGCACGTTGAATTACACCATGACCATGACGTTCAGATTCATAAGCTATGAATAATACTTTTTTAGCAAGCGGGTGCGTTCACCAACCAAAGCGTAGACTTTAGGACCTGGGAATAGACATCATTCGTCCATGTATAGCTCATATTAAACTTTCAATAAAGATATCCAGGTCATGGTTAGTGTGCAAATAATGATATGATGGATAGTGGTGACTGAATCTAGATAACTCGGATCGAGTTTCCCCCAAGTACTTGTGTGTACAAATCCTCGAATCAGAAGCTCCTAGCTCCCAAGAACGAACGTGGGATAAAAGTGCCACTGCAAGTGCCATACTTGCCAAACCCACTCAGGCCATGGCAAATGGTTGATAAGTTTGCTAGATATCCAAATAGAGCTACAAGCGGATGGTCATTGGGGCCTTTGCACAAATTCACAGGGTGGGTCCGATTAATTCCACCTTCGGTGGACACTTTATTGACATCTGGTCTGCTACGGGAGTATATACAATGCTCTTGATAGAGATTTTCCCACTTGAAATAGTTGAATTGATAGTAACTTTGTACTAGAAGCATAATTTACAGAGAGTTGGTTGCAACGGAGGCTTCTGTATCGGCACTTTCGTTAAACTCAATATCCCGTTTACACAACGGACACGTACGATTCAGCTTTAGCCACTCATCAATGCAATGGATATGAAAGTAATGGAAGCATCTCATCTCTCGCAAGTTCTCTCCGTCGTTGTATTCTTCCAAGCAAATACAGCATACGGCGTCCTCCTCCGATAGATTGACCGTGCCCTTAATGTTGATTTCTCTTCCCTCTTCCGCTTTCGACTTTCCTTTGTGATTGTTCCGCTTAAAGATTTTAAGAACCACTCGAAAGAATAGATTAGGCTGAGACGTGCCTCTCTGCGGGGCTGTGAGGTAAGTGAGTTCGGCTGGATTTTTGGTTGCTGTAGTGTCAGGGCCTTCTGCTTCTTTGTTGGCTTTGTCGTATTTCACTATGTTGAGTTTTGCGATGCTCTCTTCATTTGCTCCGGTCTCCAAAACCTCCCCAATCCTCAAGGCTCGTAAGATAATAAGTACGCATGGTAAGCACAATATAACTGTGCACAGCAGAATTGGCACGATAATCTTTAAATAGCCTATGATCACCAGCGCCAGGGTCAATCCATACAATTCCGTGGAGCTCGCCCCACACCTGTCGGAGGAGAATACAAGATAGTTCCCGACCAGGAAAAGGATTGTTCCGAAAAGATCCAATATGCTTCTACTACGATTTACCGCCCCCAACAAAATGGAGCCCGACAGACGTGGGTTGCGGCCGTCCGGGTGCAGATAGTACACACAAACCAAAGGAATATAAATAAAGAGACGGAAAGCACTGGAGAATAGATAAAAATGGTAGAGTGTCTGGCAGCTATCGAACGTAGAAATGCTCAGCACCGTAATGATGGCAACGAGCTATTTTTACGCAAACGTTAGCTTAGTTTGGAGGCGAGCAAAAAGTCCTCAGAACAATGCAATTACCTGTAATATCATCATGAACAGGGAGAACGTCAGAACCACTTTGTAGTAACGTGAGATAGATCGGTATCGGTGCAAAACATAGCCAAACCAGTTCCTTCTAGGCTCTACAATCTGTTGGGCATTGTGTTCCGTAACCGAAACAACGGACCTCGTTGAAGATAGTGGAGAAAGATTAACGTCAACCAAGGGTATAGTGAAGCTGTTGTCATTGGTGTTGTTAGTTATCCTCATTATAGAGAAACCTAGACGATAGCAAGGAGAGAAGGGGATGTGGAATTATAGACGATTCCAAGTATATTTTCATTGATAGACGGCATGAGAGTCAAATTCCATTTAGGATCGATACTATTATTGCGTGTGTGTTACAAGTCCATGAAGTGATATGGAGATATGCTCGTCTGTGTGCTACTCTCCCTTCATTGGTGAATCCGTCGTTAACACTACTTGAGAATGTTCATAATTCTGGGATGTTTCTGGCCCTTATCCCAGTCCAATTAGATCAAGCTGTACTGAAATACCTAGTCACGCGACAAGATGTTTTCAGTCAAGATTCATCTCCATGAAGGAGGCGTTGAAGTCATAGACCTCTAAATATCTTGGCACGGTGATGGTGACCGCGGCATAAAACTTGCCACGCAGAAAAGATTTCTCTGCCATGCAATCCGGTGGATTGTTTTCGGAGCAGAGTCAGCTACCTTGTGGGTCAAGTTATTTTATAAGGGTTATACGTGCCAGTACCGGTACCAGTTAAGGAAGGTGGGTGTTTAGGGCTGTATATAGTCGTCGCATAGTTACATCAATATCTGGTGGTAATGTAAGTGGGGGCCTGTGTGATTACTGAGTATGTCGATGTACGGTACGTGCTTGTCTGATACAAGAGCCACTTTGAATAAATATTGTTCTTTGTGCATTGGTTTACTGGTAAGAATTCCCAGTGACGCAAGTCCTGGGAAACCCACCAATGACAGAGTTGGTGGTAAGGTTGAATCCAATCAGCCAGTCCAATCCCAACTCATCAGTGATCGCCATTTCGTCTCCAACGCTAACGTCTATTTCACCATCCTGCCGCGACTTGTACGGCAAAATGGCCGACATCACAAATGAATAGTCAGGCAGTACCTCGGTTTCATTCAGTAGGCTATTCGAAGTACTGCTGGAGCTCCGATTTTGATGCTGCTTGGTTCCTCGCAGCGGGACAACCGATAGTCGATATATCGTTGGTTTAGGATAGGCCGTACGAGTGGTGGTGGTAACAGAGGAATCGCCTGGACTACGTGTTAGTACACATATTGACTAGGCAAGACCATTGGTATTGGTGTCTACCTTCTAATAATAGCTGTGGGGTAGAAGATGGTTGGACACCAGCTCTGCTGCGACCTGAGATGACGGCAGGGTGCATGCTTGGATGCATCCGGCTTTCATGCACATTGTTAGATAAGAATGGGCTTGATTGTACCATTCTGGGCGATGTTTGTGCGTCATGCAAGTCCACGTAGCCTAGGATTCAAATACAGGGTTAGGTGATACAGAGAGGGTGACTTGATGTCAAGTGCTACCTTGTGAGCCTCTTGCAGACTTCGGCCACCTGTTGGCCTGGCGGCGTTTTATGTACAAATATATAAGCGCTCCCCCAACGAAACTGATAATTAATACCGTGGCAATGATGATGCCAATTCCAGCGGCAGGTGGTAAACCCATGAGAGGTTTAGGGGAATCCATCGACTGCTCGATTTTATTGCTTCCTGTGGTCCCAGGAGATCCAGTCTGCTTAGGAGAGTATGGTGTCGAGAGTGTTCTGGCAGGGGGCACTAATTGTGCTGCTATACCACAACCGCCGTTAGTCTGGATGGCTTAAAGCAGTAAGCAAAGCTAGTGAAGCATAGAGCATACATGATTGGGTAATAGATGCCAAATCAGGACTTGCTGCTGGCGCACTATTCTGCATTGACGGGGCAGGCTTGGGCTCTGTGACTGGTGTAGCGCCAGGCTCATTAAAAGTGCTGCTCATTAATTTGCCATCCCTTCTTCTGTGCCGGTAGGGCATAGCAGTGGGCGTTGAACTACAACAATGACGAGTGCTGGTGTTAGCTATGGGCATTACCTAAGCATATTCGGTGATACATACGAATACAACGAAATATCTAGACTGCCAATCATATCAGATGAATGATCATCCCAACACCGGGAGAAATCAGTGCTCTTTGCTGAAGACATAATAGAAAGTTCCTATATGTGACGAATATTCGGATATCAACTTCAGCCTCCAGACCAGCAGGATAGTATGCAGAGTGCGCAAGCAATATGGCCTATCTTGTTTACAAAATAGCCCACAACTAGAAGGTAGGATGGACTGTGGTGATAGACTCAAGGATGGGATATTACTAAATAAAGCCTAGCTATGATTCTTCGAACCCCAAGAGCACGCACATGTTTATATAGAAGATAGGGTGAGCGGGGATTTCTTGATAAAATTGCAACTGTGAGGTGGGGTAAAGTGGTGCAGAGTCACAAGCGGGGGCCTGAGATGCCTGAAGCTCCATGCAGTGAAGTGCTGGCTGCCTGCTTTTGTTTTCCGAGAAACTACGTGCGGGTGATGACTGGCCAATACACCAAGAGCTTGGTGAACACCGCTGTTACTTAGACAGTAGATATCAAGTGTTTCATATTCTTATTGGCGTCGTTTATCACACATCCTAACCCCCAGCGTGATGTTATCAGTGCTAGGACATGCAACCAACGGATCTTGTTTCTTGTATGGGTCCTTCTTCGCCGCATAGCAAGCACATTGTAGCACCTCACTTACATTACCCTTGAGCCGGACATAAACCAGCGCTCATCGCCAGCAACTTCTATCGTGTTAATTTTGTTTAGGTCAGTGAATTGTCATGATGATTTCCTGTTGCCTAGTAGAGCTTTACACCGCCAGCAGAATATTCTCCGTAACAACATCATACGAGGTGAAGCATCATGGACATTTAACTATTGAATAGCGTAGGATGCTTGCATGCTCTGTGCTGGCTGATGGTTCATGATTAAAGAGGATTTAGAAACATACAAGCAGCACTCGTGCGTATCCCTAGGATCGATTTATTATTTGGCTGATCCAACCGTATCACTGCTCAGCGAAAAACAGAGAGAAATACGCAACAACGACTCTAGAGTTATCCTTCAATCGAAAACAATAAGATCCGCCCGACGTTACCAGGGCAGTGGGCCTGGTGGGCAACATAACTCTCGATACTATAGGTGTCACTTCTCAATTTACTTGCAGCTAACATAGTTGTGGACCCTTCAGCACCACCAATCCCGCAAACACTGTATAAGCGAGTGTCTCAGAAATTTGGCCCCGTCTGCAATCTGAAACTCAGTCACTTGTTTGTAATTCCAAGGTCAATAAACTTACACTTTGGTTTCGATTCACAGGGGCTACACCATATCAGCATGGTGCGGTCTATTGGCTGGTCTCAACAGAGTCGGCTCTTGACGTCTCAAATATTAATACTTGTTAGCTGCCATGCTAGATCCATAACCACTGTAATAACCAGTATCTTGCAATGTATTTGGCGAGCAATCTTTCCTACAACATCATTTTATGGCGTCGCTTTCATATCGTGATATTTCTGGTACTGCTGCTCGTTGGAGTCATGAATGCCCAGCGAGATATCGCACCACGTTTCATACAAAGCTTAACCTTCACAACAAAACTCAAGAAACTACATGTTCTACTCCTTGGTGATTCGATTACTGCCGGGTGGACCCAGGGAGGCTGGGCTATTCATAGCTATGGGATCAAATTCCAAAAGCTACTCAATGAAGAGGGGTACAACGTTAAGGTTTGTTGCTTTCTAACTCTGGGTATGAATCAATCTGAGAACTATTGCATAGGTAGAGATACGAGGGATTCCTGGTGAGGCAGTCTTAGGTTCTATGACCCAAACGACTAGGGTCATTTTAGACAACGCGGAAAGCTTAGGTCGACACTTTGACTATGCTATCGTTTTGGCGGGAACAAATGACGTATTTCAAGGTTATCCTGCTCATAGAATTGTGGAAGGCTTGAAGTATATGTATGACAGGATTCGGCGGCATGGGGCCAAGCTCATGATCTTGACAATTCCAGAATTCAATTGGGCAAGTTGTACTTGATGAAGAGATCGAGCTAGATTGGAGTTCTCATATAAATATATAGGATAGAGTAAATAAGAATGAGCCGCAACGAAGATTAGTGAATGCCTACTTACGGTAGTATGCATTCAGCCACGAATCTCTCATACTATTGACTAAGCCTATGCACATTATTTAGAACCTTTGTAGCTGAACAAAACTCGACTGATCTATATTTGTATGATTTTGCGCGGGCTTTTCCGCTTCGTTCTTTGGACGCCAATACTCGGAGTAAATTGTGGGACATGGATAATATACATCCTAGTGTTTTAGGCTATGATGTGATGGGGGACAAGATTCATACCGAGTTTAGGAGATTCGTACAGCAATAGATACAAACTTTACCTCTTGTTGACCTTGAAGGCGAAACTATGTTCAACAGAGTGTTGACTGCCAAAAGGTATAAATCATGTTAAATCTCTACACTGCCATTCCTTTATGATAAATTGATGAATGAATAGAATATAACCCTGCTTGTTGGGATTCTGCGCAAGTTACACATCATTTTCCGAGATTTAGTTTTAATGCAATGGCACACTTATGCACCAATTAGAGTTCATCCTAGCACCCTCAATGTGTTGTTTTCCAGTATACCAACATTAGTTTAAAACGGCCATAACTACTCTACCAACATTTCCAACACGTACATCTTCTATTTGCACATTTATGAAAAATACCTAATTTCTGCAACCACCCTTTGTTAGCTATGCTACATTCTAGTAGAAACTTCAAACTCAGGTTTTACCCTTCCCCCTGGTAGTTGTTTTCGTATCGGTCATTACTTGAGAGATAACCAGTTTTAGCGCAATAAGATCCACGCACTTTTTAAATATTCTAAATCATCTATAGGCACCTGCTACCACCTTCTGCACATTCCTCATGTGGGGCCATACTACATTATAGGTATTGGTATTTTGATGCTTAACCACATTTGGGCTCTTACTGTTTTTTGCACAAGGTCCATTCGAGACTTCTGTTAGAAAATTTTGATACGCACTGAACTCTAATCTTGTGCCAGGTCAATTACACCACATTAAGCTCCCATTTGCTGCTCTTAACTATTACCCTACCCATCCAAGTGTTTTGGTATATGTATATATCTATGCTATATATTAATATTATTTAATTTCTCAGCACTTTCAGAGCCAAGCCTACCTCAAGTAAAATATTGTACAATTATGAACAGATTGCAGCATATTGCCCGAAGGCATAATAGAATCCTTCAATGAGATATTCATTAAGGGTAAGGCAAATAGAACATTCTATAACGTTCCAAAAGGTGGTTAGGATAACATGGTATGCTTAACAAATATTTCAAATGAAAACAGTAAAAATTTAATTCAAATTAAACTAGAAATCGCAAAGATAAATGCCTGTGGTAGTTGGAGTATGGTCCTACATACAAATATAGGTTCTCAGCTGCGTTAGTGCTGGATGTCTCTCAAAATATAGCCAATACAAAGCTCTTGGTTACAAGAGGGGTGGAATAGCATCTGGAGACCATATGAAGAAAGGTGCATATACCGGGGAGTAGAAAAATCCAAGTATGAAATTGCAACTTGCAATAATATATGAAAGTGACCCTTGGCGCCCACTATACACTTGCAAAGCCAAAGGAGGCAACTGCAGAACTCCAAATGCTGTGTGGTATATAATTACAAGTCTCCACTCACATCAGCCGCTTGCCACACAAACTATAATGGCATCAATCTCATTATCAGCTTAAGCAGCTTTTAGTAGAATATGACGTATGCAAACATGAAAGAAACCACACTAGGTGGACTCCACACCCTATGGTAACAATAGCATTATTGTTGCTTGTGCGTGATAGGATCATGCAAAACAGGTTGTACAGTGCACGACATCAGCAAGCATAAATCATTTCTTAGTAAAATCGAGCAAAACTAAAAACACCTATGGAAAACTGTTGTAAGAACTATTGAAACCAAATATTGATGCTTGAAAATCAACTTCAGAGCCAATAAGGAAGGTGCAAAGCCCCGGGAAGGATATGCGTGAAGTATGAGAATTATTCTCCCTTTTGGCATTTCTGCAATTTCAAAGAAATATTAACCAAGCTAAAGTTTTAGTGCGGTGTGGGATCATGATATTGTATAGCTTATCTGCAAGGCATTATTCTAGAATGCAGTAATGACTTCGTATCAGAAGCACATTCTTTTCCACAGCTTATGTGACCCCTCCCCGCAATTTATTCACACCAACAGTAGGTCAAGTGGAAGTTTTGCCCTTTTGACTACAGGATGCTGCAATGGAAGGTAATAGAAGCTTAAGGGACATAAAGTCTTTCAATCGCCTCGATTATAACATCACCAATACTTTACCAAATCCAGAATATAAATGCAAACACAATTTTGTCAATTAGCCCATACGCCAACGCCCCAAGGGTTTTCCAATTTAGCAGTACGCAATATAGTACGAGTAGTATCCCGCATCTGTGAATCAATGTACATTTATACCGTAGTCCTGAACCATTCATCGCGCGTGATATCTATGCTTGGATTGGAATATCGAAATCTGTGGAATGCCCTAATTTCGAAACATCAAACTCTACATTTTGATCTCACCTTATCGGCCTCCATGCTAATCACTCAGCGATAAGCTTTACACCGAAAATACTTCTGTATACAAATGTATATAAATATATATATAACGATTACAATTGCGTCTTCTTGATATGGATATTGATAGCAAGACATTTCTATCAGATAAATGAATGGGCTGCTGTGTTGGTTCGTGTAGTGAGTAGCTTGCCACTCTGTATCCATAATTTTTGTATACCGCTTGGCAGTTAGGTCCTTGAGCATTTTCGAAAGCTGTGTTCCCACATTACCTTGGCCTTGACACTTGCTGTGCTCACTGCTGCAATAAGCTTCGTTTAGCAAATCCTCTATACTCCATAATTTCCGTTCGCCTCTCGTTCTATTAGCTGCGTTAATCCGTAGATCCATACGTAGTGACGTGTATGGCCTCTAGTGACTTTTAGTCGTGGTGTAGAGCATAATTCACAACCGATAGGAATGCTGGAAATTCCTTGCGAAGTATGGATGGCCATGAAATGGGCGTTACCGCAGAGTACATGGACAGAAAGTGAACATCAAGGCTGGCTTATATCAATGGTAATGATCCCATGAATGCCTCGTCAAAAGGTAATCAAATCTCCCGTGAAAATATTAGTTACTCACCCATTTGGCAATTACCCTTGGCCACATTTGCAAGAATTAATATTCTAGATGATCAACATCGTGTATTCCTTTTCAATACAGTTCGCCTGGATATCCTCCTACCCACCTTACTTGATATGGCAGGCGCAGAAATAGAAACAGTCGACTGCATTATACCATATAAGCACTTGAAAGTTTCTGGTTGGATATTTGTCACATTGCTATACCATAATAGGGTCAGCCAACAGGCTAGTCTGAAGAGAGCGTGAATGACTGTGCCTCTAATCAGATCCTCTGCAAATAGTACAACGGTTCCACAATGAGATTGCTTGGGGTTCACTGGCCTAATCCTTTAATTCCATCCAGTAACGACTCTATGAGACTGTAAAATACCATTACATAACCGAATGACTTTTCTATTTATTAAGCATCGGCTGCACTCACGGACAGCAGAGCAACCTCGCGGATATCAATCAATGGGCTAGACTCATCTGCCATTGTCAGTAGCTAGTGCAGTGTTCATCTGAAATAAACTCGGGCATATCCAAAGAACGAGTGGCTTGTGTTAGTCCCCCAGTGACCAGGCCAACTATATTCGTAGCCTCTACTGAAATTGCTCTCAGGCGCTATTTTATATTTGGAAATATAATGGTTCTAGAACAACTATGCAACAAGAGCACTCCGTAACCAATATCGCCTATGGTACTGCTGGGGATCGGTCTTAGTTATAGCATGGTGCTCAAGGTTTAGGGTGAAGATTTATATTGAATGAAGTCATAATCTACATACTGATACCCTTTAGGGCAAGGATACCCATTGACTGAGTCGGGAATTTAGGATCAATTCGGTAGCACTCTCGTGTGTGCAGTTACACGGAATATCATTTCATTCATATCCAATCCACATGTAAGTATCAATGACCGCCTAGAATGGAAATTTGAAGATGCAATTGGAACTATGTCATGGTTAAGAGATTTTGCTCAATTCAAGGTGACAAATTTTCAGATGATTTATCATATTACCTGAGAACGTACAATCAATGATTACAGTGGCCCACTATCCTAGTGTCTTGGCTTCAGTACCTATCTGTTTTGTGTAACAGATAAATAACAGCGGCCTATCCCTGTGTATGATTGACTTCCTCTGACCTTTGTATTTCAAACATGCAGCCAATGGAGTGTCTTCATTGGCTCTCTATCAATGTTCCCTGGCTGGGAATGATTGTATTTAAAGAAACAAGCCCGGATTTTTTTTCTATAGAGCCGGTGTAGTAAGTTCTTCCCACCCAAATTCCCATATTACCTCAAACCTTCCTCTCACAACACCACCAGAGAACGCTGGGTACGCTACATCAGAACTAATGAAGAGTAATCAGTTCGGAGAGAAGCGGCTGTGCACAATATTTGTATTGATTGTAATATTGGCTGGGTTCCTCGCCCTCTTTATTGCGTATCCTATTGTAAGCGAGATTCGCAAGACAAATGGCCTGATCGACTACAGCGACATCCCCAAAATCAATCGCGGTGGTAGAAATAGTTGGATAGACTATGACACTCCCAAGAGCGCTTATCACCACACCGCTCTTGATGGTAGCACCTACGATTTGGTTTTTTCAGACGAATTCGAGCAAGACGGGCGTTCATTTAAGCCTGGTGCCGACAAGGCCTTCGAGGCGGTAAACCTTCATTACTGGGTTACTGGTGATAAGGAATGGTACCATCCAGATGCTGTCACCACTCGGGATGGTAAAATGGAAATCACGATTACGAAGGAGGAGATCAACAATATGGAATACAAAAGTGGCATGGTCCAGTCGTGGAACAAATTCTGCTTTACTGGCGGCTACATAGAAAGTAATGGTATTTGACGATTGTTTGTCTAGCATCTCACTAACAGCAGATTCCATAGTAAATGTCTCTCTGCCCGGGGCTGGTGATGTTTCTGGGCTCTGGCCTGGCCTATGGACCATGGGTAACCTAGGGCGAGCGTATGTATAGAAATCATGCTGAAACCTTATTAGAGCGTTATTGACAACAATCAATACTACTAGTGGTTACGGTGCTACAACTGAGGGTGTTTGGCCATACAGTTATGACAGCTGTGATGAGGGAGTTACATTGAACCAATCGATGCCTGTCGGCTTATCGGGATTGCCTGGTCAAAAACTCAACAAATGTGTCTGTCCCGGACAAGACCACCCCTCCCCTGGAAAAGGCCGCTCCGCTCCAGAAATTGATATCATTGAAGTGGTTGGTGGTTCCAGCAAAGGAACTCTGGCCGAAGCATCACAAACGCATCAAATTGCTCCATTCGATCCCGATAGAAAGATGAACACTGATTATAATACCATATATGATCAATCCACCACCAAATACAACACATACACTGGAACCTTACTGCAGCAGTTTGCCTCAGCTCTTACCCAGGTCCCGTTAAATGTGTACGACGGGAAGGGATATCAAACATACGGCTTCGAATACGAACCCGGGCCGAATGGTTATGTAACCTGGGTCATGAACGGAGTACCAACATGGCGTTTGGACGCAAAAGCACTGGGTCCAAATCCTAAAAGCAAAGTTGCACAACGTCTTATTGCAGCCGAGCCGATGTATTTAATCATGAACTTGGGCTTGTCCGACGGGTTTTCCCCGATTCAGTATGATAAGTTGGTGTTCCCCTCCATCATGCGTATTGATTACGTTCGTCTTTATCAGAATCCGAAGCGTATCAACATTGGATGCAATCCAGATGACTTCCCAACCTCCAAGTACATCAACAAGCACTGGAACGCCTATAATAACCCTAATTTAACAACCTGGGCTCAAGCAGGCTACTCTGCTCCCCCATACAACTTAGACGGCTCTTGCTGAGAAGTAATCGCTAACATCATAGTTTTCCATGTGTTGTATCCAAGTACTAGAGAGTAATGGTAAGCACTAATCCATACTTCACCTTGGAGAGTATTAGTCGTAGTTGCGTATGTACATATTGATCTGAAGTATTTCCCAGTCCCGTTTAACTAATAAACTTATAACATAACCTACGTGTACATGTGCTTATTGCCATAAATAATCTTCGACTTTCCCTGCTATGGTATTGTTCGCCATATCAGATCAAGTTGATTATTATCCTAAATATGCAGTAGTAATAAGAGCTGTCGCCCGTATCAGGTGACTTTGTGTATGGTTATTTGGTATGGAATAATGCAATGATGATCTGATAGTTGAGTGCAATCTTGGATATGTACATGTCATTATTATTGCGGCACACATGTTATATTTGGGGTGTGGGTGTTTTAGCAAGGGTTAGAAAAGGCTGGAAAAGGTTGGAAATTGTCTTAGGTGAGGGAAATTCACCAAGGTAGGTGAAATATTTATTTGAAAGATTTGAAAGATCAGATACGTCCAACTACAAATAACAAAGCCAACTGGGAATTTAAAGTTCCCATAGTACAAACTGTAGATATTTCTGATCAATATAATCCAAGACTGGAACCCAGCCTGGGATTAGGTGTAGTAGGAAAGGTGTGTGGACTTGTAAATAGCTCTGCCACATAGATCTTAGATGGTCCTGTGCCAGTAGTCTTGGTTTCTCAGCTTTTTGAAGTTGTGAAGCAAGCTCTGTTACTACAGCAGAGCCAACCAGGGTGTGCCAGCACAAAGATTTCAGGGAGGAGTTAGATTCAAGCCATTGTTTGATGGAGGGGTTATGTGATTTCTGAAGTTTCACTAGGAAGGAAGCATGGAGATAGACCATTTGGATTTGGTATGGATAGAACCCAAAGGCTCCAATAGTTGCATGGATATAGGGAGATACTGAAAGATAAGGTACCAAGGATCTGATACACTGATGGAAAAATTTATCCTGGTGGTGTGGTGGTGTATAAGTCCAAACGGCAAAATACAGCCAACACTTCTCAAGTGTGTATGCGTGTGGCATGTTCACTGGGTGCAATAACCTCTGGCAAAAGCTTGCTAGGAGTACTGAGGCTTTTTTTCTAATCTAATATGAAGGGGGATAAAGCCTCAAGCTTGTCAAGGGAAAACTATTGAGCTACAATCCCCAACTTAGTTGGCGTCTTAACAAAAGCTCATAATGGCTTTAACATCCTTTGAGATGACAATGTACTAAAGCTTCCAAAGTCAAAACAACTGTAAACTCTACCAACAGTGACTTGATAAGAATGCAGCTTTGCCAATAGTTACAAAGACTGAAAAGTATCTTTGCCTGTACAAGAACAAACTTGGGAAAACAATCAAATATAATAAAATATACCTACTCTGAGTATTCCTCACAAGTAGTGCCTCCAAGGTCAGTTGGCTGTCAGCATGGTTTCCTGGGAGTATTGTCAGGTCTGAGTCAGAAAGTAATGGTAATAGGTAGCAGTAATCTCACTAATCAATAAGTTGGAATATTGGAAGAGGGATGATTTATTTTTAAGGGATAGCCTCCCATAGGTACTTTTTTGCTGCACAAATGCTTGCTAGAAAATACTTTCCAGAAGTTTCCAGAAGGTAGTAGACAGCCAATCATGTTGTTGTGTACTAAAAATAGCTCAAATTCTTGGAGGATTGTACCATGAGACATAGAAGTACCTAGCCAATCAGATAGTTGTAATATGAAACCTCTGTGTCATGTAGTTACCTCATATGGTAGTAGGATAGGAGGGTTATGAAACCAGGATGGTCATAGGACATAGGCACTGTTGGGGGTACTTGCCTTATATGGTAACTATCTTATCTTGGCAAGGAATAGGAATAGCTTGTGCAATGGGTTAATAGTGACAAATAGTTTGCCATGTCACATAATAATAATGCATAGATAGATAGAAAATATTGCAATTTGGGATGATACTAATATAGGGGGGGGGTAATCCTTCTTAGGGAAGTGAATGTATTGGAATGAGCACATCTGCCTGTGGGTATCACTGTGACCCTATAACATCCACCCCCCTGTCAGCTTTGAACTCAGGTCAAAGCAAACTAAACATGATGTGCAAAATTCCGGTGCTTAGATAGCTTAAGTCTGTTTCCTGCCACAGGTACTCTTAGCAGTGTTTCATCAAGTTCAGACAAGTAGTAGCTTCCATTTCCAATCACCTTAGAGATAATAAATGGGCCAGACCACTTATTGTCAAATTTGCAACTCTGCTGTTTGTCTAGAGTAGAATCATAGAGCAATGCTGGATCTCCTTGCAGTAACAGCTTTGGTCTAAGGCTATGTGATTTGTCAAATGGTTCCTTGTTCTGAAGTATTGTCTCTTTGAGTTTAGCAGCTGCTCTGGTAATATCAAGTTCATGGTGATCAAGCTGTTTAATGCGTGTAGTCAGTAGTTCTTCTGTACTCATTGTAGTTCTCCAATATAGCATGTTCCATGATGTTCAATCAAGCTCTACTGGGAGAATGCAGTTGTGTCCATAAAGCAATTTGAATGGAGATAGGTGTGTGCTGCACTTTGTAGTGATTCTATCTGCCCAGAGTGCTAGATGAAGTTGTCTAGACCACTGTAGTGTCATGTTCTTGCAGCTCTTGACTTGGGAGTTAACCCGTGGGCTATGGCCTCTTTCAACCATTCCATTGGCTTGTGGGTGATAGGCAGTGGTGAAAGAAATATGAATCTTGTATTGTGAGCAGAGTTCCTGGATCAAATCTGAAGTCATTTCTCCTTGGTCAGCAACAAACTGGCTGATGCAGCCAAATCTGCATATTGTATCTCCAAGATTGAATCTCCATATTGTGTGGCTTTTGTTATTGGACAGAGCTCAAGCTTCTACCCATCCACTCAGATCATCTCTGGTAACAACTAGGTACTTCTTGGTTCCAGCAGTTGGCATGTGGACCAGGTCAATGCCAACCTTCTGTCATAGGCAAGGTGTGTAGGTTGGATGGAGTGGTTCCTCATATCTCTTGGTTGACCTTCTTTGGCAAATGTCACAAGATTCAACAAAGTGTTGGACATCATGACACATATGCTCCCAGTAATGTCTACTGGAAACAATATTGTAAGTGGCATCTCTTCCTCTATGACCACCAGGTCTTCCTTCATGAAGGCTTGACATAATAGTCAGTTGTTCCTGGGGCTCAACTATAACTCTCCTTGGTATCTGTCAAGGCTTTACTTGTTTCAAGAGGAGGCCATCCTTTATGTAGAAATAATGAGCCTTCTTCCTGGGTTTTCTGAAATCATATGGGCTCATTCCCGGTGGCTTCTCTAAGGTTCTCAGATAGTCTTGGATAATGTTCCACATAGTGTTGCTGGGCTTCTTCACATGTAGTTGTTGGATTTCTGCATCAATTATGTCATCAAAGTCAGGGTCCATATCTTCAGACAACTGTGGTCCCTTCCTGGAGAGTGCATTGGCCACAACATTTGTCTTGCCAGGGATATGTCTGACCTCAAAGTCAAACATTTTCAGCCATACCATCCATCAATTTGTGGCATCATCAGGTAGGTCAGGCTTGATGCTCATTCCTATAAGTGGCTTGGCATCTGTCTCCAGGATGAAATGTTGGGGGGAGACAGTCACCAACAGGTCAAATCTTTATTTCAGTTGAAACAAAGAAGCCAGCGCTACTGTTGTAGCTTTGATACAAGAGTGTGTAGCTGAGGGGAATTTGTAGGTAAGTTAATAAGAAGTGATGCTAGCTCTTCAGTTCTCAAGACACTGTTCAGTGGGAAGGGGGGTAGCAAGAGAGGTAAGAATGACTTGTGAACAACATTAATGAGGGGAATGTGATAAGGATTGATATTCATCATAAAAGGAGTGTGCTGCTGCAGATATTGCTGCCAAAGGTCTGTCAAGTACTTCAGGTAGGCCAGCTTGGGTTTTTCTGACTGCAGAATAAATTCAGCAAACTTCTTGACTTCAGGATCTCCAAGTATAGTTCTCCAGCAGGAGTCAGGTGTAGTGTGGTGTGTTCTCTTCCAGGCCTTAATCAGTAGGTAGTTGCAGTTGTGAAGTCTGAGGTATAATCTGGTTCTAAGGTAGAGAAGTCTGATCTTATAGGGCATAAACCCAAAAGCACCAAGAATAGCATGTCTGTAGGGGCATTCAGGCAAATGAGGCACCAAGGAGGTAATGCACCATACTGCAAACCTGTCAAGCTTAGTGCAGTCTCTAGAAGTAAGTGAGAGAAGTGGTAAGCCAAATTCCAGGACAGGGAAGACAAACTGCTTGAGTAGAAGGAGGCAGCTGGGAGCTGAAGTTGTAGGAGGAGTAACAGCCAGTAGCTTGTGGAGTGCCTGTCTTGCCAGGATAATTCTCTTCTTCAGGTGTGCTTCAGAGTCTAGTCCAGTAGGAAGGAAAGGAAAGCCAAGATATGTAGCAGAAACCTGAGCAGGTAGAGTGGAGTTCTCCAAGTTGATGGGAGAACCCAAAGGTACTGTCTTTGCAATGGAAAGCTGGAGATTATTCTTCTGCAGATACTGGTGGATGGTCTGGGAGTCTTGTTGCACATTGGAGGAGGATATTCTGATGTCATCAGCAAAGAGAGTAACCAGGCAGTCAGCTGAGAGTCTTGGGAAATCATTCAGGAAGATGGCAAACAGTATAGGACCAAGCACAGAGCCTTGAACCACTCCATTAGGAACTGAGAACACAGCTGATTGCTCACTTGGGTGCAGAATTCTTGCTTGTGGATCCAGAAACAGAGACCTGACAAGGAGGGTGAGAGAGGTACTGGAGAAGCATTGCAACTTGGACCAAAGCAGATTTCTGTCAACTGAATCAAAGGCCTTAGTAATATCAAACAGAACTGAGGGATACTTGCACTGGAGAGAGTGATCTTGGCTAAGTATGACTGCATATTCCAAGGAGAGGCCAGGAACAAAGCCAAACTGTGCAGGATGAAACTTGAGGGAGTCAGAGTAGAGCTCCTGAGCAAGCAGAAGCTCAAACACCTTTCTGCAGGTGGGCAGCAGAGATATTAGGGTTAGGGTTAGGGTTAGGGGGGGAGACAGTTACCAACAGGTGAAATCTTTATTTCAGTTGAAACAAAGAAGCCAGCGCTACTGTTGTAGCTTTGATACAAGAGTGTGTAGCTGAGGGGAATTTGTAGGTAAGTTAATAAGAAGTGATGATAGTTCTTCAGTGCTAAGCACACTGTTCAGTGGGAAGGGGGGTAGCAAGAGAGGTAAGAATGACTTGTGAACAACATTAATGAGGGGAATGTGATAAGGATTGATATTCATCATAAAAGGAGTGTGCTGCTGCAGATATTGCTGCCAAAGGTCTGCCAAGTACTTCAGGTAGGCCAGCTTGGGTTTTTCTGACTGCAGAATAAATTCAGCAAACTTCTTGACTTCAGGATCTCCAAGTATAGTTCTCCAGCAGGAGTCAGGTGTAGTGTGGTGTGTTCTCTTCCAGGCCTTAATCAGTAGGTAGTTGCAGTTGTGAAGTCTGAGGTATAATCTGGTTCTAAGGTAGAGAAGTCTGATCTTATAGGGCATAAACCCAAAAGCACCAAGAATAGCATGTCTGTAGGGGCATTCAGGCAAATGAGGCACCAAGGAGGTAATGCACCATACTGCAAACTTGTCAAGCTTAGTGCAGTCTCTAGAAGTAAGAGAGAGAAGTGGTAAGCCAAATTCCAGGACAGGGAAGACAAACTGCTTGAGTAGAAGGAGGCAGCTTGGAGCTGAAGTTGTAGGAGGAGTAACAGCCAGTAGCTTGTGGAGTGCCTGTCTTGCCAGGATAATTCTCTTCTTCAGGTGTGCTCCAGAGTCTAGTCCAGTAGGAAGGAAAGGAAAGCCAAGATATGTAGCAGAAACCTGAGCAGGTAGAGTGGAGTTCTCCAAGTTGATGGGAGAGCCCAAAGGTACTGTCTTTGCAATGGAAAGCTGGAGATTATTCTTCTGCAGATACTGGTGGATGGTCTGGGAGTCTTGTTGCACATTGGAGGAGGATATTCTGATGTCATCAGCAAAGAGAGTAACCAGGCAGTCAGCTGAGAGTCTTGGGAAATCATTCAGGAAGATGGCAAACAGTATAGGACCAAGCACAGAGCCTTGAACCACTCCATTAGGAACTGAGAACACAGCTGATTGCTCACTTGGGTGCAGAATTCTTGCTTGTGGATCCAGAAACAGAGACCTGACAAGGAGGGTGAGAGAGGTACTGGAGAAGCATTGCAACTTGGACCAAAGCAGATTTCTGTCAACTGAATCAAAGGCCTTAGTAATATCAAACAGAACAGAGGGATACTTGCACTGGAGAGAGTGATCTTGGCTAAGTATGACTGCATATTCCAAGGAGAGGCCAGGAACAAAGCCAAACTGTGCAGGATGAAACTTGAGGGAGTCAGAGTAGAGCTCCTGAGCAAGCAGAAGCTCAAACACCTTTCTGCAGGTGGGCAGCAGAGATATTGGCCTGTAGGAGCTAGGATCCAGGTGCTTTCCTTTACCCTTGTACAGTGGCAGAACATTTGCAAAGGACCATTCCTCAGGAGTAGAAAGCTGGGCTGAGCATTGCTGAAACAGTGGAAGCAGAAGTGCAGACATGGCCTTGGTACTAGTCTTCAGAAGCTCATAGGAGATTGTGTCCACACCTGGAGCAGTAGAGTTGGGAAGCCTCTTGAGCACATTATGGATTCTCCTTTGATCAAGTGCAAGTGGGATGGGCAGAGTCTTGAAGTCAGGATGAAAGCCAGGAGTTGAGTACTGCTTTGTAGAGAAGAAGATGTTAGCCAGCTGTTCTGTTGAAGGTAACTTCCTGGAAGAGGGCCTCATTGCCCTGTAGAGTCTTGATACTGTTCTTGTTATAGAGTTGGAAGATTGCAGAGGCAAGGAACTCATAATATGATCCCAGAGCTGAGTATGCAGAGTGTGGTGAATTGCCTTGGAGTGGTGTATTGCTGTCAGGAGGAGTTTCTCTGTTTTTGGGTTAGGGAAGCTCAGGTAGCTTTGTTGCAGGGCTGAAACAATGGATTCCCATTTTCTTGAGGTAACAGCAGTAGTCTTGCATGGCAGTGAGAGGGAGGCAGACACCAGAATCAGATGCTTCACAAAGAGCCAGGCAAAGTTGAGATCATCTGGCAGAGAAAGTAGCAAACTGGCAAGCTTCAAGTAGTTCCCAAAGTCTTTCTTCTGATTCTTGGTAGCTTTGTGGGTGAGCACAGTAAGTTTTGGCAGCTTCTTCTTCACAACTGGTTGCATAGAAAGGGACCAGGCTGGGTGGTCAGAGGCTCTCAAGGATCCTAGCTCAGCTCCAGAGAATTGCCTAACTTCATTCACAAAGTAGAGGGCAGCAGCAGAAGGGCAGA